>JANAVB010007600.1:4278987-4583987 GCA_029216955.1 Iris pallida
GGGCACTGCCCAATGGGCGCGCGGCCCGAGGCTGCCTCGGGCCCCCTCTAGCATGGGGGGGCGCCAGCGGGGAAGTCCGGCGGAGAAGAGAACTCCGGCTAGGGGGAAGGCCAAGGGGCGGGGGGAGGGAGGGAGTTCCGGCGAAGGAGGCTGGGGAGAGGACCGCCGGAGGGGAGGGGATACCGGACGCTGCGGAGATCGGAGGGAACGCGACCTCCGGGCGGCGGCTACCACCGACAAGAGGGAGGGGTGGGGGCCTCCGGCAGGTGGCGGAGAGAGCGCCGGAGGCTGACGCTAATGGAGGGGAGAGCGTCGAGGGAGGGAGTGGCTGGGACGATGGCGAGGAGGCCGAGAGCACCGAGGGCCTCACCGGTGCTGGGGGTGCTCCCGGGCGGAGCACGCCACACGCAAGGGGGGAGGAAGGGGCCGCCGAGGACGAGAACGTCGGAGGGGAGAAGAGAGAGGGGGCAGCTCTTGAGCCGCCGGAGGGAGCTGGGAGTCGCACGGCTGGCCCGGACGAGAGCGGGACGGCAGCTGGGAGTTGCTCGGCTGGCCCGGTCGAGAGCGGGGGCCACCGCAGGGGCAAGGCGAGAGAAGTGAAGGGCGGAGGGAGGGGGACGGGGGCGCCGGGGCGGGGGGATGTGCGCCTGTCGGAGGAGGCGGCAAGGCTGACACACCCCCAGGAGAGGAGGGAGCGTCCGGGGAGGCGGTCGCTGCGCCAGAGGAGGAGGCAGGAGAGGGGGAGGAGGAGCCGCCACGGCCGCAGGGGGCTGAGGGCCATGCGGAGGGCGTGGCTGGGGCAGGCGAGCAGATCAGGGAGTGGACGGCGCTGGGCCACGCCGGGAGAGGTGGCGCCGCAGTAGAAGCAACGAGAGGGAGAACCGTCGGGGGAGATGTGGACACGCCTGACGGAGTCGGGCGGAGTTCCGGCCGAGGGCCAAGGAGGGAGAGAACCGGGGGGCTACCCAAGGGGGTGGCTGGAGGAGCCGACGACCGGCGGGTGGCCCAATGGCGCTGAACCTCCGGGGAAGGAACCGGCGGCGGAGGAGGGACGGGAGCCCGGTGCCTCGCCCGGGAGCATCGGGAGCGACGACGCCGAAGGGGGAAGGGAGGGGGGAAGAAAATGCTGGCCTGGAAGACGCCCGGCCAGGCGGAGGGGGCGGGACCCGGCCGGCAGGGCGGAGGGGAAAGGGTTGGGGCGCCCAGAGGGAAGAAGAAGCCTGCGACGGCGGCCAACCCGAGGGGGCCGGCCGGCCAGAGGAACCATCCGACCACAGGGGGGAGGCCGGGGGCTACGGCGAGCGGAGGGGACTCCACCGACGAGCGGGGGCCGCGCTCGGGATGTCGCCACTTCCTCTTCTCCATCTATTCTATATATATATATATATATATATATATATATATAAATAAAAAAAAATATTCTCTTTAAAGGAGAGATATAGAAAATATATTGCTACAAGAGGAGATTAGCAGGTGCCATAATAGATCCATGATCTCTCGTTTGTCCAATTTGTACAATCCGAGATCAACAAAGAGGTTGATGTACAATGAGCGTTCCAAAAACTCTATTTTGAACTTGCTGGTTCCTAGGAACTGATCGATAACAAGGATCGAATCTTGCTTTGAGCAATGGTGATGTTCATCATTAAAACGAGTTGTCTTCTCCATCGAGTTTATGTTCTATCTTTTATAGCCTCAGCGATTGCAAACAGTTTAATTGCTTTCTAATTCTAACAATTTGTTGTTGCTAGCTTTATATTTCATAGGGTCAGTTTGTAATCTTAATTTTCGTACAAGATATGGTTCAAAGCACGGAGTTATAATCTAGTTTCATAAGACCAAAGTGCTGTAACCAATTGTAATCTTTAATTTTTTACCCCATATCTGTATAAACTTTTTAATCTTTGAAAATAACAATACGAGACTCCAAAACTAATTGAATTATGTGAGAGGCATGTTACTTGGGTTATTTAATTTTTACATAAAGGAAGTTGTGTGGCTTGGATTATTCAATTACTAATCAAGAATGAGGCTTGTGACACTATTGTTTGCTTCTATCTTGATCTCACAACCATACCAACCTCCTGGCAACTATTTTATTGGAGATGACTATTTATAAAAACAAAAGTTTTTCGAAAAAACTTTAATACAAACTAAGAAAAAAAAAGTACAATAAACAATTTAGTTATGAGGAAGTACAACTTTAGGAATCTAATTAGACGACGATCACTTTAACCCTTGAATGATGCAATGTCGGAGAAGAATTACTTTGGAATGTGCTGCGGCAACTTTTCAGAAGATTATGATCATTTGTGATGCTTTGAAGAGTGATTTTGAAATCCTTTTATAAAGTTTTGGCATAACCGCCAGGCAGTTACAATGATTGGCATATAGTACAAAATAGGCTGATTGTGCACTATTTGGCACCCTATGTTCTGTTTCATCTATTTGCGCGAACAGTTAGCTTAACTGTATAAGACGCGTGACATTCTGTAAGAGAAGTGCGCTTGATCGTGGGCAGTGTTGCGTGTACGTTTTCGAGATTAGTGGCATGTATGCCACGACATCTTAACTGCTTCTGGATGATAGTTGAATGATTGGCGCCAGTTGATGAATGGTTCAAACTATTGAGGAACGCCAATTAGTGAAATACACTTGGTATTGATTTTATGAGGAGTTAGCCACTTTGTACCAATGATAAATAGCACAGAGTAACTGATAATGCTCATTATGATCATTTTGAAATAATCTTTTTCGAGCGCTGCGCGCTCGGGATTCAAAAGGATATTTTTTGACTTTCATGTTGTCAGTCACTATGACTGATGACTTAGCTTCTCGAGGAAGCTTACATGTGGCAATCAGGCACAATTTAATATGCATCGCCATTTAATGTTTTGTGCTATTTGAAATCAGGCGATATTTAATTGATAGGTCCTTGCGCTAACTGGAAGTAGCACAATACATTCTTTTGGTATTTTTGAAGCTTCTACAAGACCACCTTTAAAGTTTTCAAATTTCAAAAATTTTAAAATTTGAAATAATTTGAATAAGAAGCATTTCAGAAGATTTTGCGCGCGTAAAATCTCAATCGACCCAATGTTACGTGCGCAATTTGCGTGGCCGTTACTTGTAGGCTTAGGCTATAAATAGCCTGTTGAGAGGAGAGAAAAATTCTTTACTTAGAAATTTTCTTTCTCAAACTCTCTACTATAGAAACATAAAAAATATGGAGTTCATGCGGATTACAAATTGTCGCATAGGTACTTCGGGCCAAACAGATCTGCATAAAGGAAAGCCGTATGACTGTTCAAAGACATACGACCCATCGACGAACAGCTGTAGAAGAAAAATTTGCAACCAATGAGGAGCAGTTCGACTGATAAAGTTGACAAGTCCTGGCAAAACATGACAGTTCTGACACTTCGAAAAGAAAGATAAGACGTGAGACGTCACCCAAAAGCAGGGTTCGTACGCGTCCATGCAGCCAAAAAAGTGTCATCTAAGCCGCATGAACCTCATGCGGGCCAGCTTATGTGGCTCCAAAATTTCAAGAACTACAGGCAGCCGGGAGTAATTGTGATCCGGGTCGCATGTATGAGTCTCATGTGACCCTGCATAATCGAAGACTGAGAATGCTATACGCAACGGGACACGTGGCAATCTGACCAATTCCTTAACTGCCCAGATTTGCTGTAACAAAATCTCAACAAACCGACAGATGGCAGCCCAAGAGCGGGTCTTCGCGTGCTAATCAGCCACGTGGCCGCAAGCCGTCTATGCAGCTCAAAATCCATCTTATTATAAATAGCAGGATGCCACACCCCTGCAAAAGGCTGGCAACCTTCAAGAAAAAGGCAATATCTTCACGAGCTAGAGACTGCATCAGATAGTCCACGGAGTAAGGCAGAGTTGATAGCACTTTCTCAAGCCTCCACCATCACCCCCCAGAATCAAAACTAAATAATTATACTTAGATTGTTTCCTAGGCTTTCTTTCTAGGCCCTTTCTTTGTACAAGCGAGTTTGTAATCAATTCCAGTGTTCTGTAATACCTGTTGTTGATTTTTATGGCAAACATGATAGCGACTCTGCTGGGGACATCCTTCACTTCCAATGAGAAGTTGGTGATGCAATCTGACACGTTCAAGCTCGGCTCTACACAGCAGATGCTTGTGGTCCGCTTCGACCAACAAGCCTTCGAAGAATTGCGCTCTGAAGGGAGCGCCAGCCCGTCTTAGAAGCGAGCCAACCCGAAGAGGACTCGCAAGGCATCGGTGCACAAAACTGTTGCCTCCGGCCAAGTTTTCGAAGAAGCTCTTTCTGCAGCCCAAGACGGTGACCTAAGCTCTCCTGCGACTTTGCTTCCGACCGCAGAGGACCCCACTGTCCCCAAAATGAGCAGAGGAAAACACTACGATGCTGACTTTTGGGGGGCACAAGGGAACTCCATGCGGACAAAGAGGAGGCCGCAGAGAGGAGATGGGCAGTCTGCCCATGCAATAGCCAACGCTGGCCGCAGGCAGACAACTCATGCGGCAGCCAGCTCTAGCCACAAAAAGATGGTCCATGCGATGACCAATCCTTCCCACAGATAGGACGTCTCATCCGGTCCTGCCAGAAGCTCTGTGTTCGACCGCCTCTCATGCGGGCCCGACGCCATACGACCCACTAAAGATGCAGAATGTATCAGTCTGGACTCTTTTTACTATGCGCCTTTGTGCGCTAAGTCAAAAAGGCCTAGGGCAGTGCAGGCTCAACCAGCCCAGTCAACTTTCTAAGTTGCTGACTGTCAGTGGGCCCCGTTAACTGTTACATGGGCTCCTGATGGAAAGTTATACAGAACCACCCGCGTCCAGTCCCCCAGGGCTAACGGACAGGGCGGGTCTTTATAGTCTTCCTCTAAAGATCCAGAGCAAGTGTTTTTGCTAGCCACGGATCAGGGAGCAAATATGATGCCTAAGCACTCGTGAGCTCGGGACCCCCCAGTTCACAAGTTTGGTGCAAAGGCAGAGCAGCTTTCTACCGACTTACGTGACGTGATTACTCACAAGCGCAAGACGGCAGCGTCAGCATGCAAGGAGTCCCTCTCGGGGTGTCGTTGCAATCAAGTCATCATCAACTGTTGCTATAAAAAATCAGCAGCGCCTGAAGATCGGAAGTCAGTTTTTCAGCAACTGTAGCAGCCAGCACCGGTCCGACAGGTGCAAATTCCAGGAGACGAAGAGTTTCCTTGCGCCTCCTGTAATTCAACTCAAAAAGTTTCTCCCGGCAAGGGAGGAAAGAAGACAGGCTCTTCCAGCCCTGCCATTTCATCTAGTATTGCAAGAAGACCCTCATCTGGGGGTTCCCATCAACCACAGGGGGTGTCTATTTAGGCACTCGATCCAAGAAGAAGCTTTCGGCACCTGGGGGTGCGTCTTCAGCCTCCTTAAGAGTAGATGAAGCTGGGGGTAGCAGCCCCCTCAATATATGTGACAACTCGGAGTACCAAGAGCACACGCAGGGGGTAGAGATCCCCCAGAACTCTGTAACAGAATTGGATTTCCCTGAGGGCCACCACCCTCGCTAAGACGATGCTGCTTCCTGCACAGGGGGTAGCACCCCTTCTGAGTCTGACGAAGATGACATTCCAAAATTTCTTGACGATTTCACTATACAAGGGTACGGCATCGAGAGTACCTCTGCCACAATCCCTTCTACCTCTACCCACGTGAGAACAGTCTTTATGACTGACGACGATTATGAAGCGCCTTCCGACTGACAACGGCTAGAAGTGCTCGAAGCCATGCTCCTATCCTTAGTCAAGTCGGTGGACGAGAACAAAGCCGCCTTGCCAGCTCAACCAGCGAGGATGCCCGAACAAACAAGCTTGGGACCCGCAGTCAACACGAACTCCAACACAACAACCCTCCTTTGGGTGATGATCCCTTAGCACCATCCGTGCCTTCAGCTACAGATGAAGCCAAGGAGGCAAGGAGGGAAGTCCAGGAGCTTCGAGCGATGTTCAATGCCTGAGACTCCTCTCGTGATCTTAGAATATGGCAGCCATATCCCGTCGCATGGAGGGACGTACATTTTCTACCATGGTACAAGTCGTTCTATATCGATTCTTATGATGGAAAGACTTCTGCTAGTCGGTACATAACTTACTTTGTAGTCACCACCGACCACTTGCCGCATAATGACGCCATCCTCATACGATTATTCATCGAAGCTTTGGAGGGGATCGCGTTCGACTGGTACGCAACCTTTCCGACAACTTCATTCACTCTTTCGACGGCTTCAAGCACATATTCCTGGAGAGATTCTACGAAGTGGGGCATGATATGACGATGTCATCTCTCATGGACGTCGTTCAGGGAGAAAGGGAGCTCACAAGGAACTATATCGAGCGGTTCTGCCAAACCGCAATGAGATTGTCCCAAGGCAATCCCGAGAGCTCCTTGATTAAAATCTGCCAGAAGAAACTGCTTTCTGCAATTAGCCTCTGGATGGGCGACGATCAGTTCAGAGATTGGACGACCTTCATCATAAGTGCTACCAACGCAGAGGCAAAACTGAAGAAGGCTCGCCAGTTGGGATTACACATCCCAGATGGAGAAGATAAGGGCAGACGTCCTGGGTCCACCGCCAACAACAACAACAGTGGCGCTACCGCCAATCGGGACAATAAGGGCAAACATGCCATGGTCACTGATGCGACTCAGAAGCCCGAACAAAAATGGGCGGAAGGTCAATGTCCCAAGATCAACTACCCATTCGAAGATAGCCATGTCAAACCTATCTTCGATATGCTCTTGCAAGGGGGTAGGATCCAGCTCCCTCCACCAAGGCACGAGCCCTGAGCAGCAGAAATGAAGGACCCAAAGTACTGTCATTTCCACCGCTATGTCCATCATGCCACCCAGGATTGTTTCCAATTGAAGCGGTACATTCAGAGTCTTATCCACTCAAAAGCTCTGTCGATAGACTTTGAAGAGGTTACCGTAGCGGCGAACATGGTATCTATTCAGTTCGGCGACTTCCCTCCGATAAGTACTCCAGACGGGGTAATACCTGTCACCCAGGAAACGATGGAGGTTATTAATCTTCCAACCTCCTGGAGCCAGACATCTGGATTGGTACCCCTCACCACATCGCGAGGAGAGATCATGTGGGTACATCCAGACTTGGTGCCCGAAGTTACCCAGGGGGTGTCATCTACTACCAATAAGAAGAAGGGCAGGAAGTCTCGAGCCTGCCATACAATTTCAGCTGAAGCTGCAGATGTTGTTACCCAGTCTGGAGCACAAGTCCAGCCCGCACGGGATAGTCCAGCCGAAGATCCTCAGCCAGCAACGTTGCCTCCCCCTGATGTTCCAAGGCCATCTCAGCCTCCACTGGCGGACAAATCCAAGACTAAGGAAACCCGCTTTGATAGGTCACTCTGCAATGATGTACCTCAGGGACTGGAGAGACCTTACAACTTCGATATATTAGCACAATTGGCTAATACGCCAGCAAAGTTATTGCTATATGAGCTCCTAAGGCTCTCCAAGGATCTTCGTGTCGCATTAAGTGAAGCACTCCAGAATGCTAATGCCTATTTAGCTCAGGTCAAGCCTCCAGAAGAAGACCCACCTGCAGATCTATAGGATGGCGGTAGCACAGATGCAATGCCCAACATCGTATTTATTCCACAGGACATGTTGATTAAGACCAACTTATATGATCGCCCCTTATACTACACTGGTTACATAGGCGACATCAAGGTGGATAGGATGCATATCGATCCGGGATCATCAATAAGCATCATCCCGAAAAGCCTGCTCCAACTTTTCGACATCCCTATGCACTGGCTAGCAGCAACCAACACTGCCATTAACGGGTTTAACTTAGGGAGAAGCTATCCCCTAGGGAAGATCCGATTGAAGTGCCAGATTGGTGACCTGAGGACGGAAGTTATCTGCTACGTTATAGATGTAGACACCTCATACAACATCCTATTGGGACGTCCGTGGATACATGACTATATGATCGTGCCATCCACCCTCCACCAGTGCTTCAAGTATGTCAGTAAACACGGTTCCGTGAAGACCGAATTCGCCGACATTGATCCCTTCAAAGGGGTTGAATCTTATTACTCGTTAGAGGCTTGTCTATACGACGAATCCAGAAAACATATAACGGACGAACCGGAGGCTATCGCAGGGCCAGAAGAACCCTTGAGAATCCGTCTCCAACCCCACAAACCGGGCCGAGCCGTACCCCTTATCGCAACCTTACATAAAGAGGTGCTCGATTCTCCTGTTACACCTGTACAGTCAGAACCAATGATCATCCGTCTCCCGAGATCCAGTCAGAAGCCAAAACCTGTTATAGGACCAATGGTGATCCGGCTGCCAAAGTCCAATCAAAGGCAACAGGAAGATGCGAAGCCCTCGGTAACACCGATGGTAATCTGATTGCCAAAATCTGCTCCAAGGCGAATATAAGACATAAAATCCCTTGCTGAGCCGATGGTCATCCGTCTTTCCAAGACGAGCCAGCAGCCAAGTGTTGATCCAACACTCCCAGGCAGATCTATACCTCAAGCAGAACCCTTGGTGGTCAATTTACCCAAAGTAGCGGCCCAAACTCTGAGCTCGCAGGGGGTAGCCAAGGAAGACGGAGAACTCGCCAATTATGTGGTTACACAGGAGGATAGCCCCTCTCCTGATGATGTAATCTCGGCAGAAAAAATTCCTTATTTTATTAATAAGAGGCTGCCGTTAGACTATTCTGAGTATAATAAGCCTAATCTAACGTATGCCATACGGGACTGTCTAGACGTTAGCCTGCACACATAGGTGACAACCGTGCACACCCCAAATCGACTTACTCCTATAAAATATGCTTACTTCCTGGTCTCAGACAAAAGAGAATGGGATCACACAATCATCTTTGGCCGGAAAGAAGGTACTCCATCTTTTACGCCATAAGAGTCCGACCTCGGACCCAAAGCTGGAAGACTACCGCTCTACTTATATAGTCCTCAAGCTAAGTACTTCATGCAAAAGCAGGGGTACGACATGGAGGCTGCTCCAGGTCTATATTATGGTAGTGGTCGATGATTGCCTCTATAGCCGTCGACACCGGTAGGGAAGCCTCAGGATCATTATCACAAATCTAGACATGGCCTCGGGTATGTTACTCCACCTACAACGCCCGAAAGTTCTGACGAAGAATGTGAGTGGCACTCCCATTCATCCGAGTTACCCATTTATGACTCCGATAGCAGTATTGGGGATATATTCAGACATACATTATCTGCCAATATGATATCTGCTGATGTCGAAGAAGAAGACGAAGACCTACTTGAACCTCTTGAGTTGGAGCCGTGGGTCCAGCAACTAGATGCACGATAGGAGAAACGCTTTGAACTTCGTGATCCTCCCACTGAAGATGAGGTTATGCAAGTTAACCTCGGCAATGAATCCTCTCCAAAGCCAATCTTCGTAAGTAAAAGTCTGACAGATGACGAGCGGGAGTCGTTCTTACAACTCATCAGAGAATACATCGACGTCTTTACTTGGAGCTATAAAGACATGCCAGGGCTGAACCCCGAGATTGTACTCCATAAGCTCAACATCTCTCCGGACGTAAAACCAGTCAAGCAACAACAGCGGCAATTTCGTCCAGACATCATGAATTCTATCGAGGCAGAAGTAAACAAGCTTATAGCTAGCGGTTTCATCCGTGAAGAGTAGCACCCAGATTGGGTAGCCATCGTAGTGCCAATCATCAAGAAGAATGGGAAAATCTGAATCTGTATCAATTTCTGCAATCTGAATGCGGCATGCCCTAAGGATGAATTTGTTTGCCATTGATTGTAAAAGTACAGAACAGTTTTATGGGAGGACTGAACTTAGACTCACAATACAAACTCGCTTATACAAAGAAAGCCTAGGGACAAAAGCCTAGGTACAGCAGACTAAGTACAATTATTTATTTTAGATTCTGAGGGGTGACGATAGAGGCTCGGGAAGGCGACGGCAGCCCTGCCTTACTCCTTGGACGATCGATGTGCAGCCTTGGCTCCAGAAGATTTACTTAGCGTTGAAAAAATGCTCTCTTTGCTCTCTCTCTGCTCTTCTCTCCAAGTACTCTGGTGCTCTCTCTGGTCTCAAAAAGTGCTCATGTGTGCGCCTCTCTCTATGCAAGTATCTGTCCCCTCCCTGCAAGGGAATGGCACCCTGCTATTTATATGAATGGGGTGTGATCATTAGGGTTGCAAATGATTGCTTCTCGGAGATGGCGACAGCCTGTGGATTGGTCAATCTAGGCCATTCATTTTGGTTGTGATGAATCTGGACCATCAAGTGTAGATTACACCAAATCTTATCAGCAATTAATACTGATTGAAATAAATCTTCCTCATAATGATCTTCTGATGTCTGCGAATAAATTTGATTTATTCTCCTGCCACATGTCCCAGATTATTGAGATTTGACCCAATCTCTGATTGCAATAAATCTGGAAGATTGATCGGCTTAGGACACGTGTCCTAAGAGCCACTGGGGGGATCTGAACCACATAAAGATTGAGCCGCATAAGAGTTGGGCCGCATAAGGCTCGGGCCACGTGTCAGGGCTGCTCGGGTAGTAGTCTTCCTTCGAACTTTTGAACCGCATGGAGGTGATCATTGTGAGCCGCATAAGGATTCATCCGCTTGAGTCGCATAGAAATGGTCCACTCCAGCCGCATGGGAAGGCCTCCGTTTGAGCTGTATGAGACTATCTCGGCCTGAGCCGCATGGCACGGCTTCATTCTGAACCGTATGGGAATTCTTCACTCGAGCCGCATATGACCGTCCACGTGGCAAGACCACGTGTCATTTTATGGATCTCGGGGGATTTGTGTCAAAGATCTCTTTCTCTTCCCTAGGGGACTGTCATTATGACAGAGTCATAATTACCACTCATGTGTCAGGGCTGTCACTTTTTTAGAGTTGTCAGCCGTCAAAGCAATTAATGCAGCATGGGTCGAAGGGGAACAATATTATGCCACGTGTCTTCGGAGCCGCATAGGATGTCTTGAGCCGCATAGCCCCTCGTGCCGTATGAATCTGTGAGCCGCATGGGCTTCCTGAGCCGCATGGATCCTTCTTTAATATTTTCCATGCTTCTACAAGACTCCCTTCAAAGTTTTCAATTTGTAAAATTGAAATACTTTGAATAAGAAGCATGGTCATATTCTTCTGGCCGCATATGAAGTCCTGGCCGTATGGATGGTTCAGCCGCATAGATGGTTCAGCCACAGGAGTGTCTCATCCGTATAGCTCTTTGCTACGTCATTATTGCCACGTATGGAAATTTTTTGCATTTAAATGTTGTTGATTTGCTGTCAGTTTTAAAGGCCACTTTTTGGTACGGGATCCTAGGAGTTTGGCCTTCATTTTTGGCGGCTCACCTCGATAACTGAAGGGTCGGTGTACGAGAATCGAAATGCCTCATTTTTTGTATATAAATATGGATGAGTTTGGCCGGAGGGACTTCTTTACCTTCTCCTTCGTTCACTCTTTTTGCTGTCTCCTCTTCCTTATCTTCTTCTTCCTACCGTCGAAGCAAATGGCTCCTAAGTCTTCCAAAGTCGTCTCCGCCGCCACGAAGGGCAAGAAGGTGACGTCCTCGTCGGCCGTCAAGCCCGAAGCGCCCGAAGTGCCT
Organism: Iris pallida; assembly: GCA_029216955.1. NCBI lineage: Eukaryota > Viridiplantae > Streptophyta > Magnoliopsida > Asparagales > Iridaceae > Iris > Iris pallida. The sequence continues at coordinate 4,290,671 of JANAVB010007600.1, forward strand.
TCTGATGTTCGTCCTGCTTTCAATGGTAAGGGTTGTATTTGAATCTTGAGAACCCATGGCTCTGTTGCATATTTATGCACAAGCCTCCACCCAAGTTGATGGTAGAGCCGCATATGCTGTATGGGCTGTATGACCCTCTCATATCTGAGCTGCATAGAAAATACCCCATGTTTGAACCGCATGAAAAGGATTTGAGTCTCTAGATAAAAACTGCATAAAGTCTCCTCTGAACGGAGCCGCATATGTTTCTAACAGGCTGAACCGCATGGCATTTTGTGTCGCATGAGCTCCTCTGTTAGAACCGCATATATTCAACTGATCCGCATAAGCTATCGAGCTAGTGTCATATGGAACTCCCGTCTAATTTGGGCCGTATGAGACTGTGTTGACCCGAACCGCATAGGCTTCCTTGAAACCGCATCTCCTGAGGCCCAATTGGAATGGAGCCGCATAAGGCTTCGTTGATCCGAGCCGCATAGGCTTCCTTGGAATCGCATCTCCTGAGGCCCAGTTGGAATGGAGCCTCATAAGGCTTCGTTGACCCGAGCCACATAGGCTCGTGGGAACTTCTTTATTCAATTATTTTTGCTTTAACCATCTTTTAATCCTGTTTCTCTTTGTCATTTTTTCAGTGAACCTCCCAACCAACCCAGCAGGAGAGCTTCTTGTGGGTTCAGCTCAGTTTGCCGTGGGCGTGCGGCTTGATGACTTAATCCGTCGTATAGTGGATCAGCTTCCCGCTAATGAACCTAGGGAGAGAGTGGCTGCCATTAATAACCAACCTTTCCACTTTCTTTGTTCCATCATGAATTTGGAGAAGCTGGATGGAGAATATCTGAAACCGGCTTTTCACTTTGGGGACGCCTTTTCCATAAAGAACTCCCGATTGCTGGACGTTTCGGAGTACTGGGATTTTTCTGTAGACGGAGTAGAGATCAATATCCCCGAGATGGAGCGGCACTATCCTCTCTCATGGTTTAACATGGTACCGTTGGGCAGGACAATGGTGGGCTCCCTGACTCCCATCCAACAGGGAATGTTTGTGAGCAACATCCACTACAACAGGCGCACAGGTTTTGTATGTGCGGGCAAGGAATCAGTGAGTCGGACTGTGATGGGGCTGCTCCTTGGCACTTTTGTAAACATGACTGGCCCTAATTTTACTTTCACTCTAGCTGATACCTTTCTGAATCAGCTTGCACGCAAGGGGTCTTATCCCGTGGACAGGTTTTCGCTGCTGAACTGGATCAACCCCATTCCCACATGGGCTAATCTTACCTCATAGATCTTGAGGAAGTATGGGGAATCCCTTCGGGAAATTGACCTCTACTACGTCGTCAGGGGTACCTGCTACGGGTTGCCCATTAACAAGCCTTTGTTTATGGCTCTTTTGGAGCTGTATAATCGGCGTACAGGGACTTTCTTTGCCCCCGGAGGAGAGCTGGGGCTTGCTCTCCATGAGATGCACGCTGTTTCTAGACTGCCGTAGGGAGGTGAAGCTTTTGAAGCATATACACCAACGAACGAAGAATTCGAAGACCTGGATCGACAATTTCCTGGTTTCATCGCCATGTACCAAGAACTGTTGTGCCATCATAGCGCCTGCCACCAGATGGCTATCAAGAAAGAAAATAGCTCAGAAGGGAGCGCCCCTCACACTACGGCCTGGGTTTCGTATCTTTTCAAGTTGCGTCCCTCCGGCCAAGTTTCGTCTCGAAGTCCACGAACCCCGGAGGAGGTGAAGGACATGATGTTGAAGGTCAAAAGGTCGAGGTCTACCCGTGACCGGTTTGGGCGTCGCACTGATTCCCTCAGTTACTTCCACTATAGTACCCGGGAGATGTCCCATAAAGCGATCTTAGCTGGGTTCTTGATGGTGTGGCTATGCAATTGCGTAGTCTCGGGCGGCACGGGTTCTATGGAAAGGATCATCCGCCATTTCATTCTTCCTGCTGTGAAATTGGTCTTCAAGGTAAGACTGGCGCTCCTCCCGGCCATGGTGTGTAGCGTACACCACGACCTTCGCGCCTTTTCATCCAAAGTCATTGCTCGTGATGTGACGATAGACTTTGAACGGATAGAACTACCATACCACTACCTCATGGGGTGGTTATTGATGCACTATCGGTCATTGATGAGGCCAGGAACTGATGAAAATGTTACTGATGATGATGCCTTCCTTTTCCGGTACCGTCATCAGCCTTGGGAGCACGATACCATGCCGGCCTGCCGGAGGGCGTTGGCGAGAGTTGATGGGCCCGAATTCTTTGTATCTCTCCCTGAATTCACCCGTAGAGAAGTGAGGAGGGTACACATTGACGGCGTTGATCCTCTCCAACTTTTATCTGAGAAGATGCTTCTTTGGTTACACAACATCTGCCTCGCACACCTGGTGTATCGTTACCGGAATAAAGTATACCTGGAGCCTTATCTGCCCAGTAGATTTTCCCGTCAATTTGGGTATAGTCAATTGTTCCTGGATCATCCTAGTGCTTGCTTGAGCTTTGAGGGCAGTGTACTCGATGGCGTCCGGGCTTGGCATTATTATAATGCGGCCCATACCCGGGCCAGCTTCTCAGTCCTCGATGCCAATATGGCAGGGGATATCTTTTATATAGCGGCCCTTTATCATGTTGCAGCGAGCAAGCCTCATGTCAATTTTGATATAAATACTAGCTTCATCGCTGGCACCGGTTTGGCTGAGAAGCCAGAGGGGTCCAAGAAGAGGAAGAGGGGGGCGAACAGGGTTCCTGTGCCGGACTCAGAGTCCACTAGGGCGGATGAGGAGGATGACGAACAAGACGCCGATGGCTCATCGCATTCTTCGGATGAGGAAGTTGGGAATCAACCCCTTATCATGCCGGATAAAAGGGCTGCGGGTCAACCGTCTACTTGGTTTGACGAGGTGGTAGAGGATCAACCATCTGCAGTACCTGGCCCTTCACTTAAATGAAGCAGGCGCGTGACTACCGCTGATGACCGAACCTATTCTCCGAAGCACGCTGCGGTAAGACGTCGTAGGCTGTTTGTTGATGATGTGGACGTTGTTCCTGAGGTGATTTGGGCTTCAGCCGTTTCCTTTCTTCTTTTTCTATGTTATGGCCTAATCATTTGTTTCTTTTGCTCTTTATAGGCGTCGGATGAGCTCGCTCCTCAGGACCCGATTACCGAGGCTGACCCGGTCCTATCTTATTTAGTCAGTGATGTGTGCACTGTTATCATTGCTGCTGGGGTGCTTCTGGTAGCGGTCGAGGATTCCCACCTTGCTGGGATCTCAACCCAGGGGGACGGGGGTTTTACCGCGCCCGTCCCCGAGACATCTGAACCCCAGCATGATAACTTTGTGGGTGGGGAAACTATGCCGGCTGTGAGCGAACCGTCGCCTCCATGCTCTTCCCCTGGTAATACAAATCAAACCATAGCTCATGAATAAGCCTATGTATTCCGTCATCTTATCTTTCAGATTATGTCGACTAATGGTTGCTTTGGATGTTCAGGTCCCAACCCTTTACTGCGAGTGATGGATATTGCTGGATCGAACCCTACCATAGAGGGCCGGACGGAACCTCCCTGTATCGAGAGACCTTCGTCTGGGTCGAGCTCGGGGTCCCAGATAGCAGTGCAGCTGGGACAAGGGACGATGCTCCCTGTGTCCTCCTTTGTGAATGTAGTTTCGGAGGTCAACCTTTCCTTCCTGCCGAGTATCCAGGCTCTTCGAGCGGCGGAAGAGGAGTTAGCCGCCATTCAAGCATCTTTTCGTACGGAATTTGCTTCCTTGGTGGCGGGTGTAGTAACTTCTTAAGCTGCTCCTTCGGTACCATCTGCCACTCTCCCTCTGACGCCGTCCTCTACAGAGGTCTTGGACGACGCGTTACAGGACGTGGTTGTCAGTTTCCATCGCCACCTGAGGAGGGGGATCGAGGTAGCAGTGGAAAGGGGGACTCCCTTTACTCTGGCCCGTCGATGTGCCGGTGGCCAGATTAATATCCTTAAGACACTCCCTGGCGGAGGGGAACTGGCTGCGCTTCTGGAGCCTAAGCTATTAGAAGCTGATCGTCTCGTGGCCCCGTTTCGCTTGTTGCAACAGACTGATTTACCCGCGGTCATAAATCAAGAGCGCAACTTCCTCGTTACCGCGGTGGAGAAGGTGATGGCTGCCCGGGAATCGCTCAAGCCGATTATATTGAAGGACCGCCGGGATTTGACTCGGTTGCACGATCAGTGGAGCCGTCGGGCTGACGATTGTGCGGCTCGGGAAGCGGCAGCCTCTCGCGGGGTAACCGACACCCGGGAACAAATACTCGAATTCCAGAGAAATCTAGCCTTCTTGGAGTTCGAGCTGGAAGCTGCTTGTACTGAAAAAGGAATTGCCATCCAGGAAGCTGACAAGCTTAGCAGGGCCTCAGCCAATCTAGAACTTACCCTGAAGAAGATAGAGACCAACTGGCAGGCATATATGTATCTGAATGATGCAGAGCAACTATCCCAAGAGGCCGAGCGCCGAGCTAAACAGAGGCTTGAGCGGGGGACTGTCTTGGTGAGAGACCGGCTCCTCGAATTGTGTAATGCTGAGCTGTAGTTGGCTTTTCTTTCTTTTGTTTTGTTCCTATTTTTTTTTTGAGAGGGACGTGGTCCTGAAACATGTAATATTTTTTTCTTCCTTCAAATAAAGAGTACTTTCCCTTCTACCCTTCATTTGTGTTTGTTTGTTGTACCTGCGATATTGCGGTGATGTTTTTCCTGTGCGGGGGACTTGTTTGTGGACTCGTCATCCATGGCATACCTTGGTTTTAGGTACGGATAACAAGTTTGATTGGGATACCTGGAACAGCCATGGCAAAGTGGTCATGGGTGCTCTTGGTATCGAGAAAAAGAATGCCGTAGAGCAGCTGGGCTCCCGGGGCATGATGAGATGGTGGGCTTGTACTAAGAAACTTAGCAGAGGATATTTGTGGGCCTATTATCCTTGGCGTACCTTGGCTTAGGATACGGATAGTAGGATGAAAGGAAACCGACATATTTGCTCAGAGGTAATGAGGACATGGCAATCATGAGGGTTTTATCGTGGAATCTTCCTGCTCATAGGTAATGAGGACATGGCAAGAGTGACTTCACGGAGGATATTTGTGGTCAACAGAGGACATTTGTGGTCAACTGAGGACATTTGTGGACCTATTATCCTTGGGTACTCCGGTTGTGGGTACAGATAATAGGTCGAAAGGGGATCATCATACTTACTCAGAGGTAATGAGGACATGGCAAGTATGAAGGTTTCTTCGACGGAGCCTTCCCATTCAGAGGTAATGAGGACATGACAGGAGTGGGCTCAATGAAGGAGGGTACATAGAACGACTCAGAGGTAATGAGGACATGGAAGTTCTATGTAAGGGGTGATTTGTTTTTGGCGGAAGTAGAACAACTCAGAGGTAATGAGGACATAGCCATTTTGGAAATTTGTGGATCGATTACCCTTTTTGTGCACTGGGAGTGCGGGTATTAGATCATAAGGGAGGATCTCCTTCAAGAAGAAAGTTCAGAGGTATGATCATACATGACTTGCTACCTGAAAGAGTGACCGAGATGTGAGTTCAGAGGTACTAGCGGGTATATGACTCGAGAATCTGGAGAATGGTGAGCGTGAATTCAGCGGTACCAGCGGGTACATGATTCGAAAATCTGGAGAATTATGAGGGCGAGTTCAGTGGTACCAGCGGGTATATGACTCGAAATCTAGAAAATTGTCGTCTAGACATAGTATTTCTTTAGGAACTTGCCGTTGACGGGCAACATGAGCAAATCCCCATTCTGTTTTGCGAGGCGGTAAGCTCCGTTGGAGAATACGGCCTCAATGATAAATGGGCCTTCCCATTTTGGCTGGAACTTGCCGGCGGTCTTGTGAGTCATGACCATCGGTCTCCGGACTGCCAGAACGAGATCACCCACCTGAAATGTCCTGATTTTGACCTTCTTGTTAAAGGCTCCAGAGATGCGTGCTTGGTATAATTCGATCCTTTGCTGAGCTAGGAGGCACTTTTCATCTAAGGCCTCTAACTCTTGTAGTCGACGTCAGTAGTTATCATCCATCGTCAATTGATAAGTGAGGGCGACGCGGAGTGAGGGTATTTGAGTCTCTAATGGGAGAACTGCCTCACTTCCGTATACTAGAGAGAATGGTGTGTTCCCGGTAGCTGTTTGGACTGTAGTACGGTACGCCCATAAACACTCGCCGAGCTTCTCGTTCCAGTCACATTTGTTGGAGGAGACAAACTTCTTGAGGAGTTTGATGATTGTTTTGTTGAATGCCTCTGCCAACCCGTTCGCTGCCGGGTTGTACGGTGTCGAAGCAATATTCTGAATACGGTGCTTATCGCAAAACCGATAGAAAGCGTAGCTTGCAAACTGCGGACCATTATCAAGGATGATCCTTCAGGGCAGTCCAAAGCGGTAGATGACGTGATGCTTAAGGAAGCTGATCACGTTTGAAGTCTTAACTTCTGCGAGTGGGACAGCTTTCGCCCATTTGGAGAAGTAATCAGTGATCGCAAGTATGTAGCGATGTCCTCGGAAGGAAGGTGGGGTGATTGGACCAATGATATCCATTCCCCATACTTCGAATGGCCAGGACGCCACTGTCGGATGTAGAAATTCGGATGGTTGGTGAATGAAGTTCGCGTGGACTTGGCAGGCTTTGCATTTTCTAGCTTAATCTATCGTATCTGCCACCATCGTGGGCCAATAGTAGTCCATTCGGCGAAGACGGTCTTGCAATTTAGGACCGGGCTGGTGGGCCCCGCAAACACCGTCATGAGCTTCTCGTACGGCTTCTTTGGCTTCTGCGTTTGACAGACACCGAAGCAGTAATCCGTCGTAGGAGCGACGATACAGCATTTTTGTCTCTGTATCGTAGAAGAATCTGAGAGAACGTCGTCTGATGGAAGTGGGTTTCTTTGGGTTCTCGGGCAGGATGTCGTAGACGACGAAGTCGATGAATGGTTGTCTCCATTCTGGGCATCCTCGATCGTCTGGGCGGAATAACTCGCCACGAATTGTACATTGTTTTTAGGACAGACCAGTTCGTGGCCTATCACATCCACTGATTGGCGATCATAGTTCGGAACTGCTAGGGAAGCGGCAAGACCAGCTAGGGCATCAGCTTCGATGAGTCTGGAGACATGTTCGATGAAGAACCCCTCAAATGACGAGATGATGTCAATCGCTATTTGGTGATAAGGGATCATGTCTTCGTGGCGGACCTCGTATGAGCCTCGGATCTGATTGACGATTAGTTGGGAATCGTCATATGCTTCAAGGTATTCTACCCCCAGCTCTCTTGTAAGTTGGAGGCCAATGACCAGAGCGTTATACTCGGCCACATTGTTAGAGCAGGGTTCCGTGAGGGAGTAAGCATGGTTGATCACCAATCCGGTAGGAGAAACCAGTACCACCCCGACTCTGACGACGATGTTACCCTTAGGTCCAGTTCTCGGAGCGCCGTCGAAGAACATTCGCCATATATCATCGTGAGAGGTTGTATGGGAGTCGGCAACCTCATTTGGGATCTCTTCATATATCCTGGACGACTCCGAGCCCGGGTGGGCTGCCAAAAATTTTGCCAGGGCTTGACCTTTGATCGCCTTTTGTGGGACAAAGATCATATGATAAGGGGACAGCAATATTGCCCATGTAGCGAGGCGAGAGCTGAGTGCCCCTGGTTTAGTCATGAGGACCCTGAGAGGGTTGACTCGTGAGATCACATGTATCGTTTGTCCGGTGACATAGTACCGCATTTTCTGAATGGCGAACACCAAGGCGAGGCATTCCTTCTCTACCGCGGTGTATTGGTGCTCTGGCCCAATCATCATTCGGCTGAGGTAGTGTATGGCTTGTTCGTGGCCTGCATCGTTGTTTTGTGCCAACAGAGCACCAAGAGAGTGTTCCATTGCTCGTACGTATAGCAGGAATAGTTTTCCGGCAACCGGGGCCACCAGGACTGGAGGGTTCGACAAATATTCTTTGATGCTGTCAAAGGCACGCTGACATTCCTCGTCTCATATGAATGAGACGCCTTTCTTCATAAGGTGGGTGAACGGTCGGCATCGCCCGGAGAGGTTGGAAATGAACCTCCTGATGTAAGCTAGCCTCCCTTGAAGGCCTCTGAGTTCGCGGAGATTTCTCGGGGGGCCCATCTCCATGATTGCTTTCGTCTTCTCAAGATCTACATGGATACCCTGCGCAGTGATGATGAAGCCCAAGAACTTCCCGCTGGATACGCCCATAAAGGACTTCGTAGGGTTCATTTTCAAATTGTGCGCTCGCATTAGGTCGAATACCGTCCTTAGATCCTGCAGATGGTCTGCCTTGCAGCGACTCTTAACGGCTATATCGTCAACATAGCACTCCACTGTCTTGCGTAAGTGGTCTCTGAAGATGATGCTCATGGCTCTTTGATATGTGGTGCCGGCATTCTTCAAACCGAAAGGTATGACTGTGTAGCAGTACGTACCAATTGGTGTTCGGAATTATGTATGCTTTTCGTCATCAGGAGACATTTTGATTTGGTTGTACCCCGAGAAGCCATCCATGAATGACATACGTTCGAAATCGCATGTGTTGTCAATCATGATGTCTGTGATAGGGAGGAGGAATTTGTCTTTCGGACATGCCTCATTCAGATTGCGAAAGTCGATGCAGATTCGGATCTTCCCATTCTTCTTGAGGACTGGAACTATGTTGGCGACCCAATCCGGATGTTGTTCCTCACGAATGAAGCCGCTAGCTATTAGTTTGTTGACCTCGGCTTCGATTGCATCCATGACGCTTGGGCGGAAGCGTCGTTGTTGCTGCTTGACTGGTTTGCATCTGGCCGTATGTTGAGCTTGTGAAGAGCAATATCGGGGTCTAACCCTGGCATGTCTTCATAACTCCATACGAACACATTAATATATTCTCTGACAAGTTCCAGCAGCGATTCTCGCTCTTCGTCTGTTAGGCTTTTACTAACGAAGATCGGTTTTGGAGAGGATTCGCTGTCGAGGTCGATCTGCATAACCTCATCTTCGGTGGGAGGTTCTCTCTGCTCGAACCGCTTTTCCTATTGTGCATCCAATTGTTGGGCCCACAGCTCTAGCTCGAGAATCTCGGGGATGTCTTCGTCTTCTTCGTAAGCGTCGGCGAATGCCATGTTGACTGACAAGACTTGTCTGAACACGTCTCCGATGCTGATATCCGAGTCCGAAGTTGGTAACCCGGTTGAATGCGACTGCCAGTCACACTCTTCATCTGAACTCTCAGGGTTCGTCGTAGGAGTTACATACCCTAGTCCACATCGAGTTTTGCTATAGTACTCCCGTGGCTTGCCAGCCGGGACTGGTGGCTTCAAAGGTAATCGTCGTCCGGTGCCATAGTTCAAGCCTGGCGTAGTCTCCAGATCATATCCCTGTTTTTGCATGAGATATTCGGATTGGGGGCTATAAGGATACAGAGGCAGTCTCCCGGCTTCTGACCCAAGATCGACTTCTTTTATGGTGAAGGGACGCGGATCGTCTTTCCGGCCGAAGATGATTGGATGATCCCCTCCCTCGACTATACGGTAAGCATCTTCTGCTGGAATAAGCTGGATTATGGTATGCATATTTGTCACCTGTGTGTGTAGGTGGGTGCCTATACCATGTTCCATAGCATACATTGTACATAGCTTATTGAGCTCGATGTAGTTCAAAGATAACCCTTTATTGATGAAGTAAGGTATCTTTTCTAGGGGGATTACATCATCAGCGGAGGGAACATCAGTGTGGGCAGCCACATACTTGGCTAGCTCCGGTTCCTCTTCGGCTACCCCTTGTGTAAATGAAGACTGAGAGGACGCCCTGGACAGCTTGATTGTCAGAGGTTCGGCTGATGGAACAGAGCGTGGAGTTGTTGGCAGACTAGCGACCCCCAGTTTGGCACTTGATATGGAGCGAGGAGTGGCTGGTTCGCTAGAAGTGTCAGATCTTACATTGTGGTGACGACCCTTCTTGGGAAGGCGTATCGTCAGTGGCCTATCGGAGGAATTGAGCTTCTCCGTTTGGGGTTGACCGACTCTCGGCAGTCTGATTGTTAGTGGCCCCGTTGTGGGTCTCGACACTTGGCCGGACCTTGGCAGCCGGATTATCATCTGCTCCTCCTTCGCCGCGAGGCTGATCGCGTCCTTCCGCAGAGTGGCAGTAAGGGGTGCGGACCTGCCCGGTTTGCGAGCTTGGAGGTGGATCGTCAGAGGTTCTTCTGATCCTATAGCTGCCTCGGTATGAGCTTGTATATTTCCTCATCAAGGTGCCTCTTTGACTTTTTATATAGGCAGGAGTCTGAGTAGTAGGATTCGACCCCTTTGAAGGGATCGATATCAGCAAATTCTGTCCTCACGAAGCCGTGTTTGTCGACATATTTGAAGCACTGGTGTAGCGTGAAAGGTACGATCATATAATCGTGTATCTATGGGCACCCCAAGGGGATGTTGTAAGAAGTGTCTGCATCTATGACGTAGCAGGTGGGATGTATCGTTTTAGCTGGTAACAGTCATGTGTAGCATGGTGAACGTAGCGGTGGTAATGACAGAACTTCGGGTTCTCCAGATCTGCTGGCCGAGGTTTCCGTCTTGGTGGAGGAAGCTGAATTCTGTCTCCTTATATGAGCATGTCCAAGATGGGCTTGACGTGACCGTCTTCGAAGGAGTAAATGATTTACGGCCATTGTTTGTCTACCGGCTTTGGCTCAGGTTTCTGTGCCGTGTCGGTCACCATAGCCGGCTTTCCTCTGCTGTCCCGATTGTTGGAGGGACTACCCCCATTGTCGTTGTTGGTGTTGGGACGCTTGCCCTTGTTCTCTCCCTCCGAGGTGTGCAACCCCAGTTGGCGAGCCTTCTTCAACCGTTCTTCGGCACTTGTAGCGCTGATGATAAATGCCTTCTAATCCTTAAATTGACTCTCGCCCATCCAGAGACTGATTGTTGGAAGCAATCTCTTTTGGCAAATTTCAATCAAGGAGGAATCCGGATTTTCGGAGGGCAGCTTCATGGCGGTTTGGCGGAACCGCTCAATATAATTCCTCGTCAGCTCTTTCTCTCCCTGGACGACGTCCATGAGGGTAGACATTGTGACATCCTGTCCTACCTCGTAGAATCTCTCCAAGAACAAGCGCTTAAAGCCAGCGAAGGAGTGGATGCACTTGTCTGGCAGGTTGCGGTACCAGTCGAAGGCGACTCCTTCCAATGCCCCAATGAATAATTGCGTGAGGATAGCATCATCATGGGGCAGATGGTCGTTGGTGACCTCGAAGTAAGTGATGTACCGACTTGCTGAGGTCTTGCCTTCATACGGGTTGATATTGAACGGCTTATATCTTGGTGGGAATGGAACATCCCTCCATTCAGCAGGGTATGGTTGCCGCATTCTGAGGTCTTGAGCGTTTTCTCGGGCATGGAACATGGCTCGGAGCTCCTGAACCTCTCTTCTTACTTCTCGGGCCTCATCTGTCGCGGTAGGGGCCATTATTTCGGGAGGATTATTGCCCGAGTTTGGTGCGGCTGAGTTTGAGTCCGCATTGACCACGGGACCTGCGCTTGTTTGGCCAGGTGTCCCTCCTTGCAGAGTTGGAAGAGCCGCATTGATTTCATCTACCGACTTGACCAAGGCCTGTAGTATGGCCTCTAGAGTGTCGATGCGCTGGCGATCACTGGAACCACTTTGATTGTTGTCCGTCATGAACACCATCCTTATATGATGAGAAACGGAAGGGACGGTGGAGGACGTATCCTCCGAGTCATACCCATGTACCGAGAAGTCATCGGGATATATTGGAATATTCTCTTCTGGTTCGGACTCGGCGGGAACAGTACCCCCGGCTTCAGAGCTTGCTTCATCTTGAGAGTCGTGGACGTCCTCGGGGACGCCGGCCTCGGCTGTATTTGATGGGAGAGTTGTTTCCTCGGGCTCGTCTCCTTGGAACACCGGATTGTCGTAGATGTTCGGAGGAGTGCTACCCCCAGTTCCAGCAACCCCCAGTGATGTGGATGATGAATCTCCCATTGTAGCAGATTTCATCTTTGAATGGGTACCTTGGAAAACTCCAGTAGTGAACAACCGTTTAGACGACAGTTTCTTAGCTGTAGTGGTTGATATCTTTGGGCTGGAGATGCTTGTCTTTCTTCCTCTCCCCTCGGCGGGGATTTTCTGAGTAGAATTGTAGGAGACAACAGGAGGTGCTTCATCCCGGGAGCTTGGATGTTATAGTCTTTGGAAGACAGATGACCGGTCTTCTTTTACTGTCGTATTGTTGCAACAGCAGTTGACGATAATCTGCGTGCAGTGACGTCCATGTGAGGACTCTTTGCACACCGAGGCCCCTTCTCTTTCCTTGCATTTGTGGATGATGGCCTCACGCAAGTCGGATGGGTCTGGACAGACCACGTTTGCTCTCAAGATTTTGGAAGACTTTTGTGAACCTCTCTGTCTGTCTGCCGCCGGGGGCTGGACTCGAGTGGTTCTGTACAACTTCCCATCCGAGGCCTGCGTAATAGTATGCGGAACGCTCCGATGGTCAGAGGTCAGATCAGCGGACCGAACTTGCCAGGCTCGTGCTGCTTTAGACTTCTTCGCTCTAGTACGTAAGGTCACATAGTAGAAAGAGTCTAAGTGATACTGGAGAGAGTCGGACATATCTTCTGGGGAGCACAAGAGATCAGGACCGTACGAGAGGCGGTCGAAGACAGAGCCGCGTGGAGAAGGCGTCATGCGGCTGGGATTAGAAACCGTGCAGGCTGTCTGTATACGGCTGTCTTTGGCTGTCGGATGAGTTGTTCTTGTGCGACTAGAAGTCACAACCGTGCAGGCTGGCCGTATGCGGTTGGTAGTTGTGGCCGCATGGGTATTCTGCAAGCGATTGACTTCAGTAACCGCATAAGTTTCATCCGTGTGGTTGGCAACTGTAGCCACATAAGCTATGCGGCTGACAGATGTGGCCGTGGGAGTTTTCTTCATGCGGCTGGCTGATGTAGCCGCATGAGCTTTTTTCATGCGGCTAGCACCCTTATGCGGCTCGGATCGCATAGAGTTCCTCTTTACCCCTGCAAGTCCAACATCATAGTATTTTCTTCTGCCGGACTTGGGGACAGCAGAGTTGTCTACGGTCTGAAGTGGGGTCGCAGGAGAGTCTTTCTCGTCGTATTGAGTGTCAGAGAGTACTCCATCGAGGGCCTGGAGAGGACCAAACGATTTTGGCCTCCACTCTTTGCGAGCCTTCGTGGTGCGGGTGCGCTTCTGGACCGGGCCAGCGCTGCCTTCGGAGAGCATCTCTTTGAACGCCTGTTGGTTGAAGCGGACGACCATCTTCTGTTGTGTGGAGCCAAGTTTGGCTGCATCCGATTGCGTCACCAACTCCTCAGCCGTGGAGAAGTTTGTCCCCAGCAGAGTCACCATCGTGTTTGCCATTGATTGTAAAAGTACAGAACAGTTTTATGGGAGGACTGAACTTAGACTCACAATACAAACTCGCTTGTACAAAGAAAGCCTAGGGACGAAAGCCTAGGTACAGCAGACTAAGTACAATTGTTTATTTTAGATTCTGGGGGATGACGATAGAGGCTCGGGAAGGCGACGGCAGCCCTGCCTTACTCCTTGGACGATCGATGTATAGCCTTGGCTCCAAAAGATTTACTTAGCGTTGAAAAAATGCTCTCTTTGCTCTCTCTCTCTCTGCTCATCTCTCCAAGTAATCTGGTGCTCTCTCTGGTCTCGAAAAGTGCTCCTGTGTGCGCATCTCTCTATGCAAGTATCTGTCCCCTTCCTGCAAGGGAATGGCACCCTGCTATTTATATGAATGGGGTGTGATCATTAGGGTTGCAAATGATTACTTCTCGGAGATGGCGGCAGCCTGTGGATTGGTCAATCTAGGCCATTCATTTTGGTTGTGATGAATCTGGACCATCAAGTGTAGATTACACCAAATCTCATCAGCAACTAATACTGATTGAAATAAATCTTTCTCATAATGATCTTCTGATGTCTGCAAATAAATTTGATTTATTCTCCTGCCACGTGTCCCAGATTATTGAGATTTGACCCAATCTCTGATTGCAATAAATCTGGAAGATTGATCGGCTTAGGACACGTGTCCTAAGAGCCACTGGGGGATCTGAACTACATGAAGATTGAGCCGCATAAGAGTTGGGCCGCATAAGGCTCGGGCCACGTGTCAGGGCTGCTCGGGTAGTGGCCTTCCTTCGAACTTTTGAACCGCATGGAGGTGATCATTGTGAGCCGCATAAAGATTCATCCGCTTGAGCCGCATAGAAATGGTCCGCTCCAGCCGCATGGGAAGGCCTCCGTTTGAGCCGCATGAGACTATCTCGGCCTGAGCCGCATGGCACGGCTTTATTCTGAACCGCATGGGAATTCTTCGCTCGAGCCGCATATGACCGTCCACGTGGCAAGACCACGTGTCATTTTATGGATCTCGGGGGATTTGTGTCAGAGATCTCCTTCTCTTCCCTAGGGAACTGTCATTATGACAGAGTCATAATTACCACTCTTGTGTCAGGGCTGTCACTTTTTTAGAGTTGTCATCCGTCAAAGCAATTAATGCAGCATGGGTCGAAGGGGAACAATATTACGCAACGTGTCTTCGGAGCCGCATAGGATGTCTTGAGCCATATAGCCCCTCGTACCGCATGAATCTGTGAGCCGTATGGGCTTCCTGAGCCGCATGGATCCTTCTTTAATATTTTCCATGCTTCTACAGAATTTCCTCTTTCGATCACCGATATAATGATCGATAATACGTGCGGCTTCGAGTGCATGTCCTTTATGGATGGCTTCTGGGGATATAATCAAATCAAGATGGCTTCCGATGACGAGAAGCATACATCATTCCGAACGCCGATCGGCGTATATTGTTATATGGTCATGCCCTTTGGCTTGAAGAATGCTGGTACAACATATCAACGGGCCATGAGTGTCATCTTCAGAGATCATTTGCACAAGATGGTGGAGTGTTACGTAGATGACATTGCCGTCAAGAGCCACTCCAAAAATGATCATTTGCATAACTTGAGAATAGTGTTCGATCTCATGCGGGTACACAACCTCAAGATGAATCCCACCAAGTCCTTTCTGGGGGTGTCCAGTAGAAAGTTCTTGGGCTTTGTCATTACTTCCCGGGGCATTCACATAGATCCCGACAACAAAAGCAATCCTGGAGATGAACCCACCAAAGAACCTCCGCGAACACCGCGGCCTTCAGGGAAGAGTAGCCTATATCAGGAGGTTTATATCTAACCTCTCGGGGCAATGCCAACCCTTCACTCAACTCATGAGGAAGGGTGTCTCTTTTGTATGGAACGAGGAATGTCAGCGTGACTTTGAGGATATTAAGGAGTACCTGATGAATCCGCCAGTTCTGGTAGCCCCGGTCTTCGGAAAGCCCTTTCTGCTCTATGTACGGGCGATGGGACATTCTCTCGGTGCTCTGCTAGCCCAAAATAATGATGCGGGACATGAACAAGCTATTTACTATCTCAGCCGGATGATGGTAGGACCTGAACATAGGTACACTGCCGTGGAGAAGGAGTGTCTTGCCCTAGTGTTCGCCATTCAGAAAACATGACACTATCTGACAGGGCACACCATCCATGTGATTTCACGAGTCAATCCCCTTAGGGTTCTCATGACCAAGCCAAGCGCACTCAGTTCTCATCTAGCTACCCGGGCGATACTATTATCCCCTTATGACATGGTTTTTGTTTCGCAGAAAGCTATCAAGGGTCAATCCCTAGCTGACTTCCTAGCAGCCCATCCAGGCTCAGTAACAGCTAGAATTTATAAAGAAATTCCTGATGAAGTCTTCGCCTCGAGCATGACTTCACACAACGCTATTTGGCAAATGTTCTTCGATGGTGCTTTAAGAACGGGGCCACAAGACGATATCGTCGCTGGAGTCGGGGTGGTATTAATTTCTCCCTCCGGACTAGTAGTTAATCGGGCGTATTCTCTTACAAAACCCTGATCGAACAATGTAGCCGAATATAATGCTCTAGTCATTGGGCTCCAACTCGCAAAAGAAGCGGGGATCAGATACCTGGAAGCTTATGGTGACTCGCAGTTGATTGTTAACTAGATCCGGGGTTCATACGAGGTCCGCAATGAGGACCTGATTCCCTATCATCAGACAACAGTGGCCATTATTTCAACCTTGGAGGGGTTCTTTATAGAGCACGTTCCTAGACTTCAAAATATCGAAGCCGATGTCCTGGCCGGTCTCGCCGCTTCCTTGGCACTCCCAAATAATGCTCATCATCTAGTTGACGTAATAGGCCATGAACTGGTCTGCCCCAGAAACAATCTTCAACTGGGTATGAGTTGCTCCGTCCAGATAACCAATGACATACAAGACTGGAGACGCCGGCTCAAACTTTGCGGTCTATGGAATTCTGCCAGAGAATGTGAAGGAAGCCACCTCAATCAGAAGATGCTCCCTCAGATTTTTCTACGATACGGAGATAAAAATGTCATATCGACGATCCTACGATGGGCTACTACTAAGATGCCTGTCAGGTGCAGAAGCCAAAGAAGCCCTACGTGAAGCTTATGACGGTACTTGTGGGACTCACCAACCTGGCCTAAAATTATAAGATCGTCTTCGCCGGATGGGTTATTACTGGCCCATAATGGTCACTGATGCTGTTGATTATGCAAAGAAGTGCAAGGCTTGCCAGATCCATACAGATTTTATACATTTTCCATCTGAATTCTTGCACCCGACAGTGGCCTCTTGGCCATTCGAAGTATGGGGAATGGACGTCATTGGGCCAATCATCCCACCGTCGTCTATAGGGCATCGGTTCATACTTGCAATCACCGATTACTTCTCCAAATGGGCAGAAGCTGTTCCGTTGGCAGAGGTCAAGACATCGAACGTGATTAGCTTCATAAAACATCATGTCATCTACCATTTTGGACTGCCCCAGAGGATTATCCATAATAATGGTCCGCATTTTGCAAGCCACGCTTTCTATCGATTTTATGATAAGAATCGGATCCAGAATATGGCCTCAACAGCATATAACCCTTGGCCAATGGTCTGGCTGAAGCATTCAACAAAACCATAATCAAGCTCCTCAAAAAGTTCGTGTCTGCAAACAAACGCGACTGGAATGAAAAGCTTGGTGAGTGCCTATGGGCGTATCGGACGACGATTTAGACGGCTATAGGAAATATACCATTCTCCTTGGTCTACGGGAGCAAGGCAGTCCTCCCATTGGAAACTCAGATCCCCTCACTTCAAGTGGCCCTCACCTACCGGTTAACGGCGGACGATAACTACCGCCGACGTCTACAGGAGTTAGAAGCATTAGATGAGAAGCGTTTACAAGCTCAACAAAGCATAGAGCTTTACCAAGCGCGCATCTCTCGGGCTTTCAACAAGAAAGTCAAGCAGAGGATATTCCAAGTGGGCAATCTTGTCTTGACCATTCGCAGACCAATGGTCACGACTCACAAGACCTCCGGCAAATTCCAGCCTAAGTGGGAGGGTCCGTTCGTCATCGAGGCCGTATTCTCCAACGGTGCATACCGTCTCACAAAACAAAATGGAGACTTGCTCATGATGTCCATCAACGGCAAATTCCTCAAGAAATACTATGTCTAAATGATACCTTCCAACCATCTCTCGGATTGCAAGTTATATACCCGCAGGTATCGCTGAACTTACACTCTGACTTTAAATCTCCCAGATTGTTGAGTTATTTACCCTCAGGTACCACTGAACTTACTCTCTGATTATATCGAATGAATTCTCTTGGTCGTATCTATGTACCCCCTGGTCATAGCTTTTCTACCACCAATAATTTGCTTCAAAATCTATTGCCCGTACCACCGGTGCGTAGAAGGGCAATAGGTCCATAAAACTTATCCCAATCTATTGCTCGCACCAACAGTGCACAAAAAGGGTAATAGGTCCACAAAATTCTCTCGACAAGAAAAACAACCACGTCCATATTACCTTTGAGTTATTTCTCCATCCATCATTGATAAATCACCCAATGCATAGAACTTCCACGTTGATAGCACCTCTGAGTTGTTCTGTGTATCCCTATCATGCCTACCCCTAACATGTCCTTATTACCTCTGAGTAGGAAGGCTTTTTTTTGACCCGTATTTATCACGTCCTCATTATCTCTGAGTAAATACGTTAGTTTCCTCTCCACTTATTATCAGTACTCGCATCGCCAGTACACAAAAATGATGATAAGTCCACAAAAAATTATCCTAATCTATTACTCACACCATCGGTGTACCAAAGAGTAGTAGGTCCACAAAATATCATTCAAATCTATTTGCTCGTATTTCCAGATGCACAAAAGGGCAATAGGTCCACAAAAATCCCCCAGTGGGATGTCCTTTACAAATGCTGTATTATGTTCGACGTAATGTAGCCTAACCCATGTCTGGTTTTGTTATAGGATTGTGATGACCTTCCTTCCGGAGAAGGTATTCGAATAGGAGTACCTCTGTTGGCCCAATGATTACATTGTGTTTTTGAATATGGCTAATCAGTTAAGTTTAACATAATGATGTCACTAATATTCATATACTCACTATCATGTTGCTACTTAAACTTAGCATTGTCCTAATTGTCCTATATTATACTGCTATGCTTGTATCGTACTGCAACATATTTTGTTGGCCTAACATGCTATCATGTTGTTACTTAAACTTAGCAATGTCCTAATTGTCCTATATTGTATTGCTATGCTTGTATCGTACTGCAACATATTTTGCTGGCCTAACATGTATTTGTAGACATGCAGTAAGCATGATCTAACATGATCAAACAGGACATAGGCAATGAAGAATTAATGTTGGACCAAAGACGGCGTCATATAAAGGGATTTCTCCGAACCGCCTAACGACCTATCCGGGACCTCGCATCGGGGGTTCCGCTGCCCGGTCAGCGGACAGGGATCGAGGAGGCAGCGCCCCCCGTCGGGGGTTCGGGGGCGAAGCCCCCGAAAGGTATTCAGATTTTCAGATCTGTATATCTTTGGACGACTGCTGTCAGGGAAAAAGATGTCTTCATGGCTGCTCAAATATCAGAAGAAAGGCATCATCAAAGGGCTCTTGGTTTTCCTGTTTGTTCTATGTCTGTAATCTTCAATTTATTGAGTCTAGGAGAATGTGTACGTTGAGTCGCACTGAGTCATCTCAACCCCTAGACATATCTCTCCAAGATCTACCATACAAACAGACCAATTCCTGAACCAAGCCCAAGCTCCACAAAGCCCAAAAGCCCAATGGACCAATTCTGTCTTCTGGAGACAGAGTTCGGGCCGAACTCTGCCTCCACACAGAGTTCGGGCCGAACTCTGTCCCCTGATTTCCAGCACCCTGATTTTTAGGGCCTGCTTGCTACCAGCTGTCCAACGGCCAAAAATTTGAATTATCCATACCGAATTCTGGCCGAATTCTGCTTGTCCCGAACCCTATAAATAGGCCTTGGTTTCTCTCATTTGAAACCATCCACTCTTCTATTCTTCTTCTCTTACATAGCCTATATAGTCAAGAGCCTTACTCTTCCAATCTACTAGCCACAAAACTTCCTAAGCCCCAAGGTACTCAAGTGCGATTCAGCTAGAAGTTTTTGTGCAAGAGTTGAAAAGAAAAGTCACTTGGACAATTCCAAGTCGCTTGGAAAATTCCAAGCAAATCGCCACTGCGATCCTCTGTAAGAAGTTGACGTGCTCTTCTGAAGAAAAGGCACGGGTTGTAAACTACTATTGCACAAATAGTGGATTTGAATCCTGAGCTAGAGTTCTCAGGCCTGGACTAGTCCTCCACGAGGGAAACCAGGTTAAAACTGCTGTGTTTGCGTATGCTTTTCTGATCTTTATTTACTTCCGCATTTCTCTCTGATTTATTTACTATCTTGATAGTTGTTTTGTGGAGGTGATATAGAGTTAATTTTTTATTTGGTGATTATTGACACAAACTCTATTCACCCCCCTCTAGAGTTGCCTACACTTGTGTTTTCAACCTCTACCTTTGCCTTCATTCAGTCCAGACATGAATTTGTAATCTATTTTTTGGAGGATGTTTTTGGATTGCTGACTATAACGACGCAGTTGTATTCTTCCACGATCGTCATTTTCAGAATCACTGTCGAGTATAATTCTTTGGTTACGTTCTCTGCTAAAGAGGATTGCATGCTCCTTATCATTTTGAAGAGGAACTATGAAGAATGAATTTTGCACCAGTTCATAAACTATCTCATCTTGAAAAGGTTGAATTGCTCCTAAGGTGTGAGGTTCGAAATTGTCATGAATTTCTAGATAATGATGTGCATAATAGTTTACATCAATATACTACGAAGGAGACATTGTTTTATAGATATCTTTAGTCTCAAAAGTTACAATAGTATTTGTGACCTTGGCTGGAGACACTGTCAGGTCGATAACAAGAGGAGGAGAAAGAGAAGGAGTAGGCTTTTTACGACGAAGGTCGATAACAAGAGGCTCAAAAGAGGTGAGCTCCCTTTGCTCCACTTTTTCAGTAGAAGGAGCAAGAGTAATGGTTAGCATCTGGGAAGATGAAGGACGAGAGGTGCATCCTTTGACTGGAATCACCAAGACGTCGTCTGAGTTATCTTTTTGGTCTTCCTCTGTCTCCATAGCCAGCAAGACCTTCATGTACTCTTCTTTGTACATTCTGGAGTCTGTATAGTAGGCCTCGATACCTCGAAAAGAATTAAGATTAGTAATTTCCTTCTTGATCCCTCCGTTATCATCCACGTAGTTGAAGCACTGATGGAGAGTGGATGGCACAATATTATGTTCATGCAACCACGGCCTTCCTAATAATAGGTTGTAGGAAACATAATTGTCAATTATATAACAGGTGACTTTTGTACGAAGATCGACGATTTGGACTCTCAAGCGAATCTTTCCGAGTGGTTTACTCTTTCCAGAATTGAATCCAAGAATAGTTGTAACCGTTGCTGAGAGATTGTGGACTGAAATCTTTAGAGAATCCAGCAAAGTTTTTGGGATTATGCTGAGTATAGACCCGAGATCAATAAGGATACGATCCACCAGTGAAGTAAAGAGGTCGGTCATGCCGATTGTCCTCTAACACATGTTATCTTGGGTGAAGCTAATGTTCGGCATTATTTCTATCGTACTATGACATTGAGGGAATGCCACAAGTTCTTCATCTGACTTTTTAAGATGTGCAAGACAAGCATCAGCTTGCATCAGGGCTTTGCTTAATGTTTCTTAAGTTTCCTTCGAGAGATGAAGGAGCTCGAAGATCGATAGTCTGGCCAGAGTATTGGCTAGCTAAGCCATTATGTCAAAGTTATACGGATTCTAAAGACCTTGTAGTGGGGTCTTCTTTAGGTTCTTGTCAAAGTGAACCTGCTGCTTGCCTTTATCAACTGATGTCAGTTTAGAAGGACCCGAATCATTTGGTGGAGCCGATGTTGAAAGAGCATCGGGAGCAGAAGGGGGAGTAACAACTTCGTTCTCTTGACCATCTGGATAGTCTCGAAGGTAAAGTCTACCAGACCTGATACCAGTCAAAACTTCCTCTTCTGAAGCAGGTAAAAGGGAAACCATATTACAGGTTCTCATTCGTGTCTTACTTTTGGAGAGCTTCTTTTTCTGATGGAGAATCGTGTAACTTGTCTCAAATCCCAGTCCAATTTGAGACCTTTTATCTTGAAGTTGTAAAGATAGAGATATTGGAGACCCCTTTCCATTGTTCAGACCTGTTACTTTTTGAAAGTCAAATCTCATCTTTATTATCAGTTTTTGAGATTGTTGACTGTATCGATGGAATTCAGGTTGGTAGTTTGGTTCTAATGTTGACGGAGTAGTTTCTGAAGAAGAAGACATGAACCCTCCCGGAATGAAAGTATTCTTCAAAAGAGGAACATGGTCGTCAAGCAAGGAGTGCTCACTTGAAGTCATGTTGTCGGATTTGTACTTTGCCAACTTCTTTGTTTTGGAAGAATAAATGGTTGCTTTCTGTTCAAATTCACTGACCAGGTCTGGACAAATCCATATTATTTTGCCTTTAGATGTTGGCAGTGGTACCAAACCGTCATTTTATACTGGCGAGAGATTGACAATCTCTGCAGTTGCCTTAGGTATCAGGACAACACTGTCAGGAACTAGTTGTGGAGCGAAGTCTCCGAATTATAGAGAGACAATGTTGGTTGTCACCGTCTTCTTTTCCATTTGGAGAGTGATTGCTTTAGCGTTGATTAATTCCTAGATTTTTCCTTTGAACACATAGCACGCCCTGGTTGGATGTCCCAGAAACCTGTGATATATGCAATATTTAGGATTATCAGTCTTACCTACTTCGTCTGGCCGTTTGATCTCCGGTAGTTGAAGTTTATTGCTTTTGATCAAGCAATCAAAGATGCTCATGATGTCTTCGTCGTCGAAAAAAAATCCTCCTTGGGTTGTGGTGCTGCCCTCTGTGGAGGTGTTGTCGCTGTAGGTGCTGGCTGACCTACATTGATGGCTAAGGCCTCTTTGCCTTTACGATTGTTTTGGTGACTACCGCTGCTGGTAGCGGGATGCTTATCCTTGTTAAGATTAGGCATCGGGATGCCTAATTGATTGAATTTCTCAGCACTATCTTCGGCTGCTCTGGCACTTACTATAAAGAAACCCCAATCTTGAAATTATGTCGGTCCCATCCACATGCTGACAATAGGTAACAAGTTTGATTTGTATGTATCTATTGTCAATGCGTTCGGAGTACCTAGAGGCATTTTTAAGGCCTCATGTCGAAATCGCTAGATGAAATGTTCAGTTGTTTTGTTGGGCTTCTGCTTGATTTTGGTAAAGGCGAACATAGTCATATTGTGGGTCCCTTCATAGAATTGTTCCAAGAACATCCACTTTAATACTGCGAAGGATGTTATGCAACCATCCGGCATGCTTCGATACCAGTCATAGGCAACACCCACTAAGTATTCGACGAAGACTCTAGTAAGTAGAGCATCGTTCTGCTGAAGGTGATCAATCATTATCTCGAAGTGGTTGATATATTGACTTGGACATGTGCTACCGTCGAATAGCACTATAGTCGGTGACTTATATTTAGGCAGAAATGGAACTTTTTTCCATTCTGCAGGATATGGTTGCTTGATCCCTAATATCTGTAATCCCTCCTTCTGTTTGAAAGCTTTAAACTGATTTCGTAGACACTTGACTGCTTCGAAAGGGTCTCCCGGTGTTTGAGGAGTAGCAGATTGATTTAAAGGGTTGGGATGTGGAACTGCATGGTAAGCACCACCCCTAGTACCAGAGTGACTTGGAGTAGCCTGTGCTTGAAGGTGTATGACCTCCGAAATGATAGTATTTAGAGGAGGTTGTGCTCCAGGGCTAGTGTTGATGGGCACCGTACCGACTGCATATTCTTGGGTTGGAATTGGATTCACAACTGTCGGAACAGCATATTGTGTCATAATCACCATGTACATGCTTGTAACCATGTCATCCATAGCCTTCGGATTAGCTTCTAAGGCAGCAATTCTCTATTCCTGGCAAGCAAAATTGGAAGCATCTTGCTCTTTGTTCTCACGTAAGCAGACACTTCTCTTGATACTGAAGATGAGCTAGTGGATAGAATGATTTGATTAGAGTCTTTGCTGTTGGCATCAAAGTCTAACAGACTGCTACCCCCAGGGTTGGAATCAGAAAGATTCCCTTGACTGAGGAAGTCTTGATTTCTTGATCTTGTGTTCTGGTAAACTCCTTCAGAAGAATCTGGGATTTGACCGCAGATTTGTCGACTCAACGGTCGTGATGAATTACACCTCGGGCGTCTTCCACCCCTGGTGCTAAGAGATGCCATGTTGACAGAAACAAATAGTAGTTCGTCATCATCTACTAAGATCGCAATAGAAGATCGAAAGTGATCGGGAGATCGAGAGTAATTCAAACGGTTGAATACTGCCTATTTTGCTAGCTTGTAACAGCACTTGGCGTCAACTTTATGTGAATGGCAGGCGACGTTTGTCATATGTGATCATGTCATCCTCAACTATTAAGATCATTCTAGGAAAGCAGAGGTAATTCAAGCGGTCAATTTGGCTGTCTTACAGCAGCAATACTGATTACAGTAATGTTTAGTCAGTTGAGTCATCGCTGCACGAAATAAACTTGTAGTCTTTCGCTTTTGTACAATGAGTTTGCGAAGATCTGGTACAGTAACAGAAAAATAAGAAGAAGAGGAAAAAAGTGGCAGACTCTGCCTGATTACATTAGAAATATGATTTCTATCCCTAAACTTTTGAGTTCCCTGCGTATACAGCATAGTACTAAGTTTATTAGCATAGGTGAGTGGATTCTGGCTGTTAGAAATCCTCATTGTGCGCAAGTTAGCATTTGGCACAGACTGTGCTGGAGTCTTTTGGTGCGCCATCTGATTTATTTTTTCTTCTCTGTGCCTATTAAGATAGGAGCTCATGTTAGCATCTGGCATCACTTGATTGCTCGTCTGTGACACCCTTAGCTTCCCATGTTCTTTTCTTGATATGCGTAGAGTAGGGAGGTCATGGTGCTGGTCTGATTGGCGCGGAATAGCTTGGACTGATTGGTGCAGGATAGCTTGGTGCAAACCAGTTTGGCATGGAGTAGGCAATATGCCTTGGTGCTCTGCGCATATTGACACAACACATTTGACGCGGCGCCTATGGGCAGAAGGAAGCAAATTTTGAAAATCTATTTTCTTGGAATTAGACCTCATGTTCAGAGATGCTTTGGCACTGATTGGCGCAGAGGCACAGTCAAGTGAGTTTTCCATTAATTCGAGGACTGGAGAAGAGTAGGGAGCGGCCAAATGGCGCTTTCCCTTGTCTTGGGTAGCATTAACAACAATTGGCGCAGCAGTGGACTTCGGAGTCCATATTGCATGCACATTGTTCTTGGCAGCAGCAGTGGTGGCGCGCTTGGCAACAGCGTGCTTGGCACCCCCAGCGTCAATTAGTTCCTCATAAGCAGTTTTGTCGAATTCAACGAACAAAGTCTCCTGCATCGTGCCGACCGACGCAACATCACATTGAGTTGTCACCTTCTCGTCGGAGGAGACGTCCCCAGCAGAGTTGCCATTTTATTTGCAAAAATAAAAGTTTTTCGAGAAAATTTAAATACAAACTAAGAAAAGAAAAGTACAAAGTATAATTTGCTTCTGAGGAAGTACAACTTTAGAAATTTGATCAGAAGACGATAACTTTATTCCTTGGACGATGCGATGTCGGAGAAGAAATGCTTTGAAACGTGCTGCGACAGCTTTTCAGAATATTATGATCATTCGTGATGCTTTGAAGAGTGATTTTGAACTCCTTTTATAGAGTTTTAGGATAACTGCCAAACAGTTACAATGATTGGCAACAGTTATAATGATTGGCGCACAGTACAAAATAAGCTGATTGTGCACTGTTTGTCGCACCATGTTCTGTTTCATCCATTTGCACGAACGGTTAGATTAACTGCATGAGACGCATGGCATTCTGTGAGAGAAGTGTGCTTGGTCGTCGACAGTGTTGCATGTATGTTCTTCAAGATTAGTGGCATGCGTGTCACGTCATCTAACTGCTTTTGGATGATAGTTGAATGATTGGCGCCAGTTGATGAATGGCACACACTATTGAGGAGCGCCAATTGGTGAAATGCGGTTGGTATTGATTCTGTACGAAGTTAGCCACTTTGTGCCAATGATAAATGGCGCAAAGTAACTGACAAAGCTCATTATGATCATTCTGACATAATCTTCCTCGAGTGCTGCGCGCTCGGGATTCGTAGGGATGTTTCTCGACTTTTGTGTTGTCAGTTATATTATGACTGACGACTTAGCTTCTCGAAAAAACTTACACGTGGAAATCAGGCGCCATTTAATATGTAGCGCCATTTAATGTTGTGTGCTATTGACATTAGGCGCTATTTAATTGATAGGTCCTGACGCTATCTGCAAGTAGAGTAATGCATTCTTTTGCCATTTAATGTTGTGTGCTATTTGACATTAGGTGCTATTTAGGTGCTATTTAATTGCGTACTGGGCTGCGTAACAGGGCCAGCGTAACTGGGCTCGCATAACGGGCCGCGCAACGTGGTCGCGCAAGTGGCTCGCGCAACGAGCGCAACTTAAGCGCACTATGCGCCTAGCGACGATGCTGACGTGCTAAGTACAAAGTGTGCCAACAAAACGCCACATTACGCCTCATGAGCCCTTGAGTCCGAGCCCGAGCCCGAGCCCGAGCCCGAGTCCGAGTCCGAGTCCGAGTCCGAGTCGCTAAGCCCCTACGGGACTTAGCTCCTATGGAAATAAATTTCCCAAGAGCCAAAAGCATGAATGCTTTAATTGTTAATTTTAGCTTTTTTCCCATTTAGAAAATAATCCCACATGGCACACCCATTTGCACCTCCACACCTCATGTGCATCTCTTAAACTAGCAAAGCTAATATATAGAGATACAACCTATTTGGTTTTTCCGATGTGGGACTAAAGTTTCTAAAAGAAAAGCCAAAAACCCAACAATCTCCCACATATCTCTATATATGGGTATAAGTGTTCCCTACAGTAACTGTCCATCATGCATTAGGAGAGATGTCGCTGACGACTTGAATCTTCCCGCATGGGTCAAAAATCAGACTATAAAACAAGAATGGACTAAGTCTTGAATTCTGCATCATAGTTGAAATTCTTTCCACTCACATAATGTAGTTACGTGTGCTTCTGGCTACACATTAAAGGCCTTGTGCCAGCCTGGTTTCAGTGTATAATTTTGGACGTCTACAAGTTTACCCTCAAGAGACGGCCTGATATCTCTTTGTCTATACACTATAGGTAAGTTCAATATAAAGAGAAATGGCATGAAGCGCTTTGCGCTTCCCTTGCGGTGCTACGCCGCTATGACATGGCTTAAAGCCGAGGCCTTACCCCGTACCGGGAACCTCATCGTAGTGTCATACTACAGTAGCATGAGGCAACCGCCTCTTTGTAGTGCCAAACTACCCAGCATGAAGCCTTAGGTCCCTTGCGGTGTTACGCCGCAACGACATGGCTTGCAAGGCCGAGGCTTTATCCCTAACCGGGTACCTCATCGTGGTGTCGTGCCACTGTAACATGAGGAACTCTTCCTCTTTGTAGTGCTGACTACATCCCTCTTTATTTTTAACATACAGTATTAGGCTAACTGCCTATTTGTGGTGCTACGCCGCTGTGACTTGGCTTGCAAAGCCGAAGATTTATCCTATTCCTGGGCAGCACCCCACATATAGGAACCTCATTGTGGAGTCACCCCACTGTAGCATAGAGTTTTACTCCTTGTAGTGCTGCTCTACCGTGCTTCCTGTAAAGCACACCAGGCATTCACTCTGCCTGAGAACTCATTAAGGCAATTAAGCCAACCTTCCCACAGGAACCGTTTTCCGCAGAAAACAACAGTAGACAACAGTGGTTGTAGGTCCGTTACCTTTCCATGCCCATTAGAACATGTACCCACCGTTCCTGATACTCTTCCAGTTAATGGTCCTCCCTTGAACCAAAAGCTAGATGCCTAGTAGATAAATCTTTGAACTAATAGCATAAAACTTTATGGTAGGAATACAATAACTAATATCAGAATGCCTTCAAGCCTATTTTACATGCTGAGTCATCGACCAGCTGGCGCTTGAGGCCCTTGGTGAATGGATCCGCCAGATTTTTCTGACTCCGAACATCAATCACTGCAATTACACCTCTCTTAATAAGATCGTGTACTGCCCTGTGCTTTAACCGCACAGTCCTCTTCTTTCCGTTGAAAAGGTCATTTGATGCCACCGCCGCAGTCGCCTGGTTGTCGCAATATATCGGTATTGCCGGTATTTGTGCCCCAACCACTGGAAGATCATACATGAGCTCCCGAAGCCATTCTGCTTTCTCGGCTGCGGTATCAAGTGCAAAGAACTCAGATTCTATGGATGACCGCGAGAGCATAGTCTGCTTCTTCGATTTCCATGATATAGCAGCTCCACCCATTGTGAAAATATATCCACCTGTGGACCTCTCGCTCTCCAAATCTGAGCACCAGCTGGCATCACTAAAGCCTTCCACTACCTGCGGATCTCCGCTGTAGTACAGTGCATATGTTTGAGTATTCTTGAGATATCTTATAACCCGTTTCACAGCTTTCCAGTGTTCAACACCTGGGTTGCTCGTAAAACGACTCAGAATTCCTACGGCGAAAGCTATGTCAGGCCTTGTGGCAGTAGTAGCATACATCAAACTTTCGATTACGCTTGCATACTCCAGCTGCCTGACGCTTTCCCCTGAATTAGGCTTCAGCTTCAGATCACACCTGTACGGCGTATCGATCCCTGGAAGATCCTGATACCCATAATGAGTGATCATTTTCTCAATATAATGAGACTGTGACAGCGCTAGTCCAGTGTCTGTCCGAATGATCTTGATCCCTAAGATCACATCAGCTTCCCCCAAGTTCTTCATACTGAACTTGCTCGAGATGAACCTCTTTGTCTCCGTGACACAGCTCATATCTGTACCTAGGATGAGCATGTCGTCCACGTACAAACAAACGATCACACCTCTTCCATCAGCGAACTTGGTGTAAACACACTTGTCCGTCTCGCTGACCATATAGCCATTTGACCTTATAACCTTGTCAAATTTCTCATGCCACATCTTGGGAGCCTGTTTAAGACCGTACAAAGATTTTACCAACTTGCAAACTTTGTCTTCAAGACCCTTGACGACAAATCCCTCTGGCTGTTGCATGTAAATCTCTTCGGTCAGCTCGCCATTTAGGAAAGCCGTATTCACATCCATCTGATGTATCACCATCTTATGTATTGCTGTAAGAGCAATCAACATCCTGATAGTGGTCATCCGGGCAACTGGAGCATATGTGTCAAAATAGTCAATCCCCTGCTTCTGAGAAAATCCCTTGGCTACCAACCTAGCCTTGAACTTATCAATAGTTCCGTCTGCTTTCATCTTCTTCTTGAAGATCCATTTGCATCCGATGGGTTTAGCTCCTTCAGGAAGATCAACCAACACCCAAGTGTTATTTGAGGTGATGGAATCAATTTTATTGTCAATCGCCTCCTTCCAGAAAATTGCATCTCTGGTCTTCATCGCCTCATCATATGTAAGCGGATCTGCTTCCACATGATAGGTGACAAAGCCCCTTCGAAGTCCTTCGGCCTTCTCACACGCTTAGCTGACGGCTCAGCTTGTTCTGGTTCAATCGTTGTTTTAACAACATCTTCTTGGACCACATCTTCATTGAAGACTTCAGTTTGCTGCGCACCCTCATTGTTCTCCGGTACATCCGTAAGAACAATATTCTTGTGCCTTGCAAATTTGTCTTCAAAATATTCTGCGTTGCGAGATTCAATGATATGATTTGACTCAATATCAAGAAATCTTCGAGCATCACTCTTCTCGGCATACCCCAAGAAGATCGTCTTAGTAGTCCTTGTCCCAAGCTTCTGAATCTTCAGATCTGGAAGCTTGACATATGCCAGACACCCCCATACTCGAATGACATTCAAGTTAGGTCTGACCTTGAACCAGAGTTCATGAGGAGTAATGTCTGAAGTTGCATGAGGCACTCTATTTAAAATAAAAGTGGTCGTCAATGCAGCTTCACCCCAGTAGCACTTAGGAAGGCCAGCAGTCAACAACATTGAGTTAATCTTTTCTGTTAACGTTCTGTTCTTCCTCTCTGCTACTCTGTTTGATTGAGGAGAGTACGGAGCCGTAGTCTCATTGACAATTCCATGTTCTTTGTAGAACGATGCGAATTCATGAGACCTGTACTCTCCACCTCGATCACTTCTTATTTTTTTGAGTTGTTGTCCAGTCTGCCGCTCAGCTTCGGCTCTGAACTCCTTGAACTTCTCGAATGCTTCGTCTTTAGCCTTCAGCAAATAGATGAACACATACTTTGAGAAGTCATCGATGAAGGTTATAAAATACTTCATCCCGGCCTTTGTAGAGAACTGTTTGAAGTCACAGATATCTGAGTGTACTAACTCCAGAAGATCTGTACTTTGATTAACCCGAGGAAAGGGTTTTCTTGTGATCTTAGTTTGAGCACAAACCTCACATTTCTCTACCTTACCCCCACATTTGGAGATAAGTCCTAGACTAGACATTCTGTCTATTCGTTTACAATGAACATGTCCTAGCCTATTATGCCACAACTCAAGAGTATAAGCAGAATGAGTGACTTCATTAATTACATTAATTACATTGGACTGATTAACAAGCTGAATCTTGAACATTCCTTCGGTATAAAAAGCTTTCCCGAAATATGTTCTCTTGATAGACATCACCATCTGGCCAGCATTGATGTCCATCCTGAGGCCTGTTTTGCAGAGTAGGCCTTCTGAGATCAGGTTCTTGGCGATAGCAGGTACGTGCTTCACGCCTTGAAGCGTCAAAGACTTGCCAGAAGTCAGCTTCAATACCACCGTCCCAATCCCGAGCACTTCAGCTTGTGCCTGGTTCGCCACCATAACCGCATCAGAAGTAGGGGTGCAGGTGGTGAACCACTCCTTGCAGGAGCAAACATGGCAGGTGGCTCCAGTGTCTACCCACCAGTCAGCATCAGTCCCTACCGCATCAACCTGCACAATCATTGCAACAATATCAGTGATCATAGATACCT
Organism: Iris pallida; assembly: GCA_029216955.1. NCBI lineage: Eukaryota > Viridiplantae > Streptophyta > Magnoliopsida > Asparagales > Iridaceae > Iris > Iris pallida. Next base: position 4,321,388 of record JANAVB010007600.1, read on the forward strand.
TACTAGGCTCTCCTTGCTCTGATTGCTTGGTCTTTGCTTTGCACTCATTCTTAAAGTGGCCCTTCTTGCCACACTTGAAGCAAGGCATTTGAGACTTTGGCTTCTTTTTCTTGAAAGAAGTTCCCTTGACTTTTAGATTGTCAGGGTCCTTCTTCTTGCTGTGGAAAGCCGCCTGCTTTCCCCTTGGTTCCTTGGTTTGAACCAGATTGGCGTTAGCCAATTGCTTGGACAGTGTGTCCACCTTTAGTTGAGCCCGCATCTGGTCCTCAACATAGATTTTCTGCAAGAGATCTTTAAGGCTGATCTCAAGCTTCTTCCTATGCATGTTTGCATAGAACTTGCTCCACCCAGCGGGGAGCTTTGAGACAATCCCTCCTACAACAAACTTGTCGGGGAGGGGCATCGCCTCGTCTTCCAACTTCTGTCGCAGTTTCAGGAGCTCCTTCACCTGCGGCAGCATAGACTTTTCGTCCTCAAAGAACCACTTGTAATATTTTTCAACCACAAATATTTTACTGCGGTTCTTGTCTTCTTCGTAGAGTTTTTCTAGAGACTCCCATATGTCTCTAGCGATATTCTTCTTAGAATAGAATTCTGCAAGGGAATCTTCCATAGCATTCAGGATAAGCAGCCTGCAAATACTATTTTCCTTTCTCCATTTTGCTTGCAGTTTAGTAGCCGCGGTGATTGCGACAGCAGACCCAACATCTGGAACAGCCGGTTCTTCCTCCAAAAGTACGTGATCTACGTCTTTGAGTTGAAGGGTGAGATATACCTTTCTCTTCCAGACTTGGTAATGTTCCCCATCAAACTTTTCTAACTTGCAAAAGTCAGAATTGAAGAGTGAAACATTAACATTTTCCATCGTAGCAATAAAGCTTTGAGATTGTTATTGCCGGGGCACAATTTTTCGATGGAAAACAGAAATTTTGTAACAATTGTATAAACAATCGTTATTACGTAACACTTCACAGAAGGTACGTAAGAGAAATTTCAACTAGTGCTACTCTTCACAGAAGATGCACAGAACGTAACACTTCACAGAAGGTACGTAAGCAAAATTCAACTAGTGCTATTCTTCACAGAAGATGCACAGAACGTAACACTTCACAGAAGGTACGTAAGCAAAATTCAGTTAGTGCTACTCTTCACAGAAGGTGCGCTAAAAGAATTCTGACAATATCAACGCAAACACTTCACCGAAGGTGCGTTAATATAATCCAGATAGAACCAACAAAGAAAGTGACAAGCGAAAGGTGGAAAATCTCCTGCTGGGGTGAATGATCACCGTTGCTCAAAGCTTTATTCGCCCCACACGAATAGCTTCCAGGAACCAGCAAGTTCGTCGGAGAACTTGGAACACTCTGCTCTTTTGACTCCTCGGATGAACTTGAACTCCTGTGCAAAACGTAACGCTGGTACAAATCCTCTCTTCTCTCTCACAACCTCTAAGCACTTGTAAACTTTCTGTCTACTACCTATGAATTAGTTCTAACCTGTGAGAGAGAAGGAGGAGGCCTTATATAAGCCCCTGCAACAACTGCCAGGTTAGCACAATGTTAGGGACGTGGTAGTAACCACCCCGAACATGGAGCAACCGCTCAGAACATGCTAGGACACGTTCTGCTGGAAGTTGGGCCACCAGCGTAATTTGCACTTTACGCACACAGCCCCTTTACGTACCCTACGCACACTACACACTCTACGCACACTGCGTACGCTGCGTACACTGCGCACTCTACGCACGCTGCGCACACTGCGCGTACTGGGTTGCGTACTGGGCTGCGTAACTGGGCCAGCATAACTGGGCTCGCGTAACGGGCCGCGCAACGTGGTCGCGCAACGTGGTCGTGCAAGTGGCTCGCGCAACGAGCGCAACTTAAGTGCACTATGCGCCTAGCGACGATGCTGATGTAGGCCTTATATAAGCCCCTGCAACAACTGCCAGGTTAGCACAATGTTAGGGTCGACATGGAGCAACCGCTCAGAACATGCTAGGACACGTTCTGCTGGAAGTTGTGCCACCAGCATAATTTGCACTTTACGCACACAGCCCCTTTACGCACCCTACGCACACTACACACTCTACGCACACTGCGTACGTTGCGCACACTGCGCACATTGCGCGTACTGGGTTGCGTACTGGGCTGCGTAACTGGGCTCGCGTAATGGGCCGCGCAAGTGGCTCGCTCGCGTAACGGGCCGCGCAACGTGGTCGCGCAACGAGCGCAACTTAAGCGCACTATGCGCCTAGCGACGTGCTAGTGCAAAGTGCGCCAACAAAACGCCACATTACGCCTCATGAGCCCTTGAGTCCGAGCCCGAGTCCGAGTCCGAGTCCGAGTCCGAGTCCGAGTCCGAGTCGCTAAGCCCCTACGGGGCTTAGCTCCTATGGAAATAAATTTCCCAAGAGCAAAAAGCATGAATGCTTTAATTGTTAATTTTAGCCTTTTTCCCATTTAGAAAATAATCCCACATGGCACACCCATGTGCACCTCCACACCTCATGTGCATCTCTTAAACTTGCAAAGCTAATATATAGAGATACAACCTATTTGATTTTTTCGATGTGGGACTAAAGTTTCTAAAAGGAAAGCCAAAAACCCAACATAGATGTCTCTTGTTTCGGTCATATTTTTAAATGCTTGCAACTCAAAAATTCTAGGAGATTGTGTGACTGTTGAGATCATGATATAAGTAAACAACAATGTCACAAGTCTCATTCTTAATTGATCATAAAAAAAACTAAATAATCCAAATCACTCTTAATTGATCATAAAAAAACTAAATAATCCAAATCACACAACTGACATCATGCAAAACTAAATAACACAACTCACACAACTCTCATATATTTTTGTTTAGTTTTAGAGTCTCATATAATAATCAAATTTTACGTTTATGTCTCAATTTTGGATGGCCAACCCAAGTAAACCGTTATTATGAGACTCAAATCCTCTTCGAAAAAATATGTAGACCTAAAGGTATTTTTTTTAATATTTTATGACCCTAAAACTAAAAAAAATAAATTCCATCAGAAGGCAGAATTCCGTAGGTCATTCTCTCTTGCATTATTATTCTTATCTTGAGTGAGTGTACATAGATACCCGGAAACCTTTCACTATCACTATGGTTGTATGTTTGTTTGTCGATGAAAACAATGCCTTCGTCCGGAGTGAAACAACTTATTATTAACGTGTACCATATCGTTGGAAGTGTTCTATTTGGAGTCTGTAATTTTTTCTTCTCATACCAAACCCAATGCGTGCGTGGAGTTATTACATTATTCATGTAAATCTTGACCTCTGCTGCGTGTACCTCACCGACGACAGCCGACCCTATCATCTTATTGTGGACTTAGTTACATTTGATTGAGAAATGTAACCGTCTATTTTGATCAAAACCTTCGATTCCATTGTTTGAAAAGAGAAATATATGGTGGAAAATGTGATAGCTTGCTTTACCAACATGTACTCTTTGGAAAGTTTCGCATGCATGGAGAGGTTTTGAATACATATATAGTCAAATGCCAGGAAAACCAAATACGTGGGTGGAGTTATTTTCAACCACGACTATAGACAGCACTTTGTTTATCCATTAATCAAGATCACCTATATATCTCCCCAAAATAAAATAAAATAGAATAATTCCTAACAGACTGATACTTAAACCGAAACCGAGCACATGACGTCTCCCCACACGCCGGGGTGGAGCTCATGTTAGTAAGGGGATGGAGCTGCTGGGGAGGGCACGTCAGCCTCGGGTCCGTGAGAACTTTTCCAATAAAATAACAGAATATGTTGTTATTCCATGCACGGAACGGAAGCATAACTAAGAAGCTCTCCCAGGTTGGAAGGAGAAGAGTACACCCATCAAACATGTAGAGGGAGTGATCAGTTGTATCAAACAACTACTTTCTGCCGAACCTACGTAGGTGGAGCGCAATCACATGAGACCATCTTGGTCGTTCATTCCACATCTGATACACATGCCAGTTTTATGGTGTTCTACAAACTTTATTCAAAGCAAAACAGAATCGGAAGGATATGGATGGATGTTGGTCATTGACTTGCTGCGGACGGCTAGAGTTCGTCTCTTTTATTGATCATACTTGTGCCGACCTACCTGTTGGTCATAATCTTGCTATGCCGTCACTTTTGTCAACCGTTGTAGTAACAAGATTTGGGAATATTCAAAAAAATCAAAACAAAGTCGGGACTAACTACGTGCCTTCAGGTCGCCTTTGTTGAAGACACGTGACAAGATTTGATATTTTCCTACTAGTTTGTTATAAGTTGGAAAGTTTTATCAAAAAAATTAATCCAAAAACAAAACGGCATCTATATTTGGGTCATCTAAATTACAACATTATTTCTTAGATGCCCACTCTAATTATTGTTTCATTAAAAATAGTTGTCACAAAAAATTCATCTTTTGTGAAAAAAAAAATCATAGAAAAAAAAAATAGTACAATAATATTCTTCAACAAGGAAGAGTACAATAATATTCTTCAAAGAAGAGCACAATAATATTCTTCAAGGACATTGATTCTTCAGGAATCCAAGTGGGTGCGACTTATAATAAAAAAATTTCAAAGAAAAAACTAAATGAGAAAACCAATGAAGTAAAAGAGTACAATGCGCAAAAACATATTTCGAGATGTCTACATGAGTATCTCCAGCTCCGGAATGCATGCATCTTCAGGATGTTCTCCCTCAAATTATAAAAACTATATTTAGTCCTTACATCAGTATAAATAAAAAGTCAACCCCCAGTTCATTTGAAATTACATCTCATCATAATACTTTCTTTATCTATAAATTATTCGCATATCCTAACGAATATTTGTAGACTTAATTGTTATTCCTGGAAGCTTGCAACTTCTCCTGATTTGTTAAACTAATAAAATCATAGTCATGCACATTCTCTGTTTGCTTAAGAATGATTTGATGAAATTGTCTCAGTGATTTGCTTTATTTATCTATCAAATACTTGCAACATTGTTTATAAAGGATATATCTTGTTTTGCGACATCCCATTTAGGATGATTAAATAAATACTCTGCATTTGTATATCTTGTTATATCAAAATATGAATTAAATCAGGAATAATATGTTATTCCAGTGTCTATGTTGCATATCAGCAGGCTCACATAAAATATTCCGTTGAATGAGTGATAATACAGAATTTGTATTTATATTCTTTAAATATAGTACTCCAGGACCTAGAAATGTCCTTTTATTCTTTCGATTATGGGATATCCCATTGTGACATGGTCACTATAGGATACTACTCATATTAAATCTCTTCAAGAGAACTTCTCTTTAAGAGATCTCTTCATAAAATTTATCTCTATGGAAAATTCTCTTCAAGAGATTAATATTTTCTCTTCGGAAGATTATATTAGATTTTTTCTGAAGATTTATCTCTTCGAAATATTATATTTTGGGGAGATTATCTCTTCGAGAGATTCCAATCTCTTCGGCTGATATTTTAAATCCTTCAGGAGATATCATCACATTTTCTATCTATTCAGGAGATTATCTATGGTATTCTCTTCGGGAGGTGCTTTCAATCTCTTCAGGAGATGCTGTCATGTACATAGACGACGTTTTGATGAATCATTTTAGAAATTTCTCACTACTAAAATTTGCGCATTTTGAGACATAAATTTAGCGACGTTCGATTAACGTCGCTAAATTGTGTACATTCGCGACGTTTTTGTGAAGCGTTGCTAATCGTCGCTACTAGCGACGAAGTAAGCGACGAAATAACGACGTATATTAATTACATGAGCTAGTCGTCGCGAAACGTCGCTATGACATCGCTAATAGCGACTAATTTAGCGACTGTAGTTGGAACGTCGCTAAATTCTAATTATATCCCCCCTGTCGATTCATTTTCCCCCATTTTTCTCTCTCACACTCTCTTTTCTCCCCCCTCAGGCGCTCTCACTCTCTCCGGCGGTGACTCTCACTCTCTCCGGCGACTCTCCTCCCTCTCCGGTACATGACTCTCCCCCTCCCTCTCCCTCTCTCTCTCTCTCTCCATCTGTTTTGGTTGTTGGTGGTTTGGGAGGGTGCGGGTGGCTCGGGGGGAGGTATAGGGGGATGCGGGTGGTTGGGGGTGGCTGGGGGTGGGACAGGGGGGATGAGGGCGGCTGGGGGAGGGGAGCTAGGGTTAGCGTTCGGGTTAGGGTCCATTTCCTTCCATTTTACTCTCTCACTCTCTCTCTTTTCCCCCCTCCGGTGCTCTCACTCTCTCCGGCGACTCTCACTCTCTCCGGCTGTTTTGGTTGTTGGTGGTTGGGGTGGGGGTGCGCGTGGCTCAGGGGGAGGGGCAGGGGGGATGCGGGTGGTTCGGGGGTGGCTGGGGGTGGCTGGGGGGGTGGGGCAGGGGGGACGAGGTCGGCTGGGGGAGGGAAGCTAGGGGTAGGGTTCGGGTTAGGGATGGGTATGTGTGGGCGGCTGGGGGAGGGGAGCAGGGGGGTGGGGGCGGCTGGGAGAGGGGAGCAGAGGGGAGTGGAGGGTTAGGGTTCGGGTTAGGGGTGGTGTAGGGGGAGCTTGGTCAGGGGCACCGATAGTGCCGAAAAATCTGATAATTTAGTAATAATTATTTGTTTTCTGACACCGAAAAATGTGATACTCCGATTCGAACGCACCGATAGTGCCGATATTTGTAACAAGTAGTTTTGTTGGTTGGTTAATTGGTAACATGGTGATCGGAACATATAGTCCCTAGGCAGCCATTCGACTGGCGAGACAAAAACTATGGCATGGTGATCAGGACATAGTCCCTGCAGCCATTCGACTGGCGAGGCAAAAACTATGTAGCCGTAGATAAAGTTGACTGCCCTCCGACCCTCATCCCTCGACAATGATGATATGATAACCTATCACTATATCTTATATAGTAGTAGATGATGTCTTAGTATTACATTATGTGAGTTCATTTTGATTCTGTTACATTCTTCAGATACTAGATACGATAAGAACATATACTACACCATATGTACGAAATATAATGATCCACACTAATGTATGCTAGAATAAATTTTGGGTTGTATTCTGAGCCATCCGTTCTCACACTTGGTGATCGGGACATATAGTCCCTGCAGCCATTCGACTGGCGAGACAGAAACTATGGCATGGTGATCAGGACATAGTCCCTGCAGCCATTCGACTGGCGAGACAAAAACTATGTAGCCGTAGATAAAGTTGACTGCCCTCCGACCCTTATCCCTCGGCAATGATGATACGACAACCTATCACTATATCTTATATAGTAGTAGATGATGTCTTAGTATTACATTATGTGAGTTCATCTTGATTCTGTTACATTCTTCAGATACTAGATACGATAAGAACATATAGTACACCATATGTACAGAACATAGATGATTCACACTAATGTATGCTAGAATGAATTTTGGGTTGTGTTCTGAGCCATCCGTTCTCACACTTGGCAAAAAATTGAATTTTTTGTACTTTATTTGCTTTCGAAAATCTACTCAAATTACATGATGGTTCCTTTAGTTAGCTTGTTTATGTTACAATTATATTATTTGTGAATATCGATCTTACCAGATGGCACCCATGATCCGAGGAGCGGCACGTCGTTTGAGGGAAACAGTGAATGCTGAGGTGGCTCCTCCTACTGTTAAGGAGGAAGTGGCACCGATAGCTAGTGAGACCGGGAGTTCTATTCATCCAGCACCGGTAGCTAGTGAGACCGAAAGTTCTATTCATGCAGCACTTGCAAGGGACTACATCTCTCCTGCCGCCGTCGATCCTACTTATTCGAGGTGGTTGCGTGATCGTATCACTGAGCGTTTGCATGAGCTGCGTGGTTCTCATTAGCTATTAGTACTTATTTGTATTGGACTATTTCTATTGGGTTGTTTTTGTATTAGACTATTTGTATTGGACTACATATATGAATTAGTACTGTGTCAATCCCTGGATTATATTGGACTATGGCATGGTGATCAGGATATAGTCCCTGCAGCCATTCGACTAGCGAGGCAGAAACTATGGTACGATATGGTGATCATGACATAGTCCTTGCAGCCACTCGACAACCAACTGGAGAGGATACTCTGAGAGGTCCATCTGAGTAGGACATATACTCTGAGATATCACCTTTACAAGAATGATATCAGTAGTGGGATTGAGTGTTGGAGGAGATATTATCAGAGTATACGTCCTAGGGTCTCTCACCGTTACTATTTTTTTCTGACAGCATGGTGGATGTGCTCCGTCAACAGATTCTTGCTCTGAGCCAAAACTTTGACCCGAAGCTCAAGTGGACATCCTTCGTGTAGAGCTCAAGCGAGAGGTTCCTGACAGTATGGTGGTCTCCTTTGTTAAAGTATTCGAGCTCCGACCCTCATCCCTCGGCAATGATGATACGACAACCTATCACTATATCTTATATAGTAGTAGATGATGTCTTAATATTACCTTATGTGAGCTCATCTTGATTCTGTTACATTCTTCAGATACTAGATACGATAAGAACATATACTACACCATATGTACAGAACATAATGATCCACACTAATGTATGAAAGAATGAATTTTGGGTTGTGTTCTGAGCCATCCATTCTCACACTTAAGTACTGTGAGAGTGCCGGAGAGAGTGAGAGCGCCGGAGGGGGGGAGGAGAGAGAGTGAGAGAGTAAAATGGGGGGAAATAAATTGGTGGGGGAATATAATTAGAATTTAGCGACGTTCATACTAACGTCGCTAAATTAGTCGCTATTAGCGACGTCATAGCGACGTTTCGCGACATATAGTACCGATATTTGTAACAAGTAGTTTTGTTGGTTGGTTAATTGGTAATATGGTGATCGGGACATATAGTCCCTACAGCCATTCGACTGGCGAGGCAGAAACTATGGTACGACATGGTGATCACGACATAGTTCCTGCAGCCATTCGACTGGCGAGGCAGAAACTATATAGCCGTAGATAAAGTTGACTGTCCTCCGACCCTCATCCCTCGGTAATGATGATACGACAATCTATCACTATATCTTATATAGTAGTAGATGATATTTTAGTATTACATTATGTGTGTTCATCTTGATTCTGTTACATTCTTCAGATACTAGATACTAGATTCGATAAGAACGTATACTACACCATATGTACAGAACATAGATGATTCATACTAATGTACGCTAGAATGAAGTTTGGGTTGTGTTCTGAGCCATCCGTTCTCACACTTAAAATACATATGAATTAGAACTGTGTGTCAATCTTTATTTTTGTATTTTCGGCGAACCCAGGGATTAGATTCTGTATTTTGTATTTTGACTTTGTACGTATTTGGGGATATTCAGTTTTTTCGTTGAGGATACTGAATTTGTACGTATTTGCGGATATTGATTTGGTTTGTTGAGGATATTATATATTGACATTGTTCGTTGCGGATAGTATTTTTTCTTTATATTTTTTGTATATTCTGGAATGTATTGTTCGTGCCGGCGTTCAGTGTTCCACCGAGGGGGTCGGCGAACCCAGGGATTGGATTCTGTATTTTGTATTTCGTATTCTGTATTTTTTTTAATTTAGCGACGTTTTTAGCGACGTTAACTTTAGTCGCTAAATGTTAGCGACGTTAATAAATGTCGCTAAAAGAGTCGCTAAATGCTGATGTGGCAACACGTGGTACCATAATCTGATGTCAGCTCGTCGTCGCCAAAACGTCGCAAGAGTGTCGCCAAACGGCAACAACATAATAACGTCGCCGTTTACGTCGCTAATTAGCGTCAACCAATAAACGTCGCAAATTACGTCGCTAATTAGCGACGTGAATAACGTCGCCACACGTCGCTAATTAGCGACGTGAATAACGTCGCCAAATAACGTCGCCCTAGCGATGTTTTGCGACGTTTTCCTCGTTTAGCGACATGTTTTTTTCCGTCGTTCCCGAAACGTCGCGTTAAACGTCGCTAAATTAATTTAGCGACGTTTTCACCGAAGTTAGCGACGTATTTAGCCGTCGCTAATCTGACAAATTTTTGTAGTGTCTTCATAAATATGACTGTACATTTAGAATTATTATTATATCATTTTCTAGACATACACTCAATGTGCCAATTATATTCTCTGGATGGTTTTAGTCCATTTATGGCTCATTTTATAAATCCTTTGGAGATAGCATGGTAATTTTAAACCTTTCAAGGATATATCTGGAATTAAATTCTTCTGAAATTTCTTTATATATCTTACCATCTAGGTTATCATGATCGGAGAATATTTCTTCATATTCAATTCATGATCATTTCGAGAATCCTTAAGCTAGCATTGTTAATAAATTTTGATGTCTCTTTTGATTTGTTACAAACACCCATTTAGACATACTGGATTGATTTCTTTTTAATTTTGTACTATAAGACCAAATACTCTACGTTGTGCGAGAGGTATCACATATTTTCATTATCCTTTTCAATATTTAGGAATTATTCATGATTTAGTGTTATCTATTTTTATCACCATTTTTTTTCTTATTTTATAATATAATCTATGACAAACATCTTGATCCCAAAAAATTTCTTGAATATGTATAAAACATAGATTTTTGTGGTACTCTTCTAGAATCTGAGGTATATCCTCGACCAGAGAGATATACTTTAAAAAATTGAATCTTTGGTTCATGGCATCTTTCGGATCGTTATGGACTTTCTCTTCAGGAGATGCTAATTCAGGAGCTGCTTCTTCAAAAGCATTGGGGTGTGTAATATTAGTCGTTTTCATGTCTTGGCGAGATAAATCTTTAGAATATTTTTAGATCTTACGCATTCTTAATATAGAACTTATTAATTTTGCTCCCTTTATTTTGTTCTTTTGGTACTTACTTTTATTAGAAGATGCATTCATAGTTGGTATAGCTATTTGTGCAGCCTAATTAAAGACATCGAGTAAGCATCTAATAATTCATTCGTAATGAAATACAAGAAATATTTTCTCCTAATTTAGTTGAGATTAGATAAATGGGAAGATGTCATGATGATTCACTATGTTCTTCTAGAATGTTGACGTTCTTCTGGAACGATAATTCACGACGTTTTTCTGAAACAAGTTGTTTATCTTCCAAATATCTTCCCCTAATGACGAGAATTATGTCTTATTAAAGTGACAGATTGCAAATTTTATTGTAGAGACATTTCATATCTCTAAAAAATTTAGTACTCAGAGGAGATTAAAAAATTGAACATAAATACCAAATCAACGTTGGGTGCCAACTATTACATAATTTATTGTTTCAAACATAGATGCAAAAACTACCGGTCCAAATAAATACTAACATAGTCTAAATAAATCTAAAAACATTTATATTCTCAATTAAAAAAAATTAAGTTACTGATCATCCCAAAGAAAATCTGCAGAGGTCAAGTGTGTGTTCTGTTGTGCCTAAATTTTTCACCAAGGAGGTCATCATTATCCATATCAACGATGACATTTGTTTCAATCTTCTAGGTTTTTTGATATTTGGCCACCACTTCGTTGGATGCACGACAGGTGCGGGACCAATATGACCTTCACGCCCACATTTGAAACATGTATCTCTTGGTCCTCTATTATTCTCATTTTTTTTTGATCTTCGGTTGGAGTATGCTTTTCTATTTTTTATTATTATTCATTATGTTTACCATTGATGGGGTGACCACGCTTCCCTCTTCCTCTATAACCACCGCTACTGGAGTTTCCAGAACGTAATCTACCTCTCTCTTTACCCCTGGAATATGCATAACTTGCATTTGCTTCAAGGAATGCAAGCATTCCAGTAGGACTAATATTATGATGTGAGGACCTCGTTATTTTCTCAACAACTAGGATCACAGAGATGATGTTTGAAATCTTAGAATAGTTTTTTTTCCCTATTTTGTTGTTGTAACAGTATATTTGTGGCATTGAATATTGAGAGGATTTTGTCTATCATTTGCTCATGTGTTATTGGTTCTTCACACAACTCAAGTCTTGATGCAATATTGAACATAGTTGAATTGTATTTGAATATTGTCATGAAATCTTAGAATCGAAGATCGATCCATTCATTCCTCGTTGCTAAAAGGATGATTGCTTTCTAGTAATCGTATCTATCATTCATGGATTAATTCCCACATAATTTTTGGATCTTTTATAATAAGATATTGATTCTTCAAATCCACATGAAGATGTCGACGTAAAAAATTGTCGCTTTAGCGTTGTCTGTAGAACTAATTGACTTCTCTTTTGTAGAAGTACTCAGTGTGTGTACCAGGTCAGAGAAGATGAGGTGAAGCTTAGCATCTAATTTCCAAACGAGATAATTATTTTCATTAACTTATAGGGCAGAGAATTCCAACTTGGTAAGGTTTAACATCTGGAGAGAAAAAAAATTGTATAATTTATGTGTCCTATATTTATGCATAGAACTTAAGGTCTATGATAGTATGTAGGACAACTAGACATCAACCTCCCATTTGTTTTCTTAGACATTCTAAAGTATTATTAAGTAAAATCAACATTCAAAAATTAGTTCATGGGTGACTGATTTTCTTCGACTATGTAGCACAATACCTATCACGCATGCACCCATTTGGATGGCATAAAATCAAGCCTTCTTATTGTTCAACTAGAGTTCTTACTACTAGAAAAATAATTCTTTCATTTTTATCTAGGCATTCTATAATTCAACATAAAGAGAAATATGATACTGTTTGAAGGGAAACTAGAATTGTAGAATAGTATATTTCTTGTTCTCATTTCATCATATGGCAAGGGCCATATATATAGGTATAAGGGGCAACCCAAGGGTCATGAGTTACATAACCCAAGGGTCATGAGTTACATGATCCCAAGGGTCATGTGTAACTCATGACATAATGGTGAATAGATAAGGGTTTCATAACACTCCCCCTTATTCATCCATTTCCTTGGATCCACTTATGAAATACTTCAGGATTCAATAAGCTAATGGGGTGGATACTGCTGGATCCAGAGTAAACTTAGTTTACCTCATTAAAACCTTGGCTGTGGAAAACCCAGTGGGAAAAACCATCAGTCCTAAGAAAAAAGAGTACAATCCTATAGTTTTACTCCCCCTGATCTATACAAGCTTCAGGCTTGCAGGTCTTTAGTTGCCTCATCCCTATTCCTCTTACAAGCTTTACAAAAGTACATCATGGCAGTGTTTTGGTAAACAAATCTGCTAAGTTATTACAAGATTGAATTTGTTGTATTTTGATTTGTTCCTTTTCTTGAAGGTCGTGCGTCCAGAAGAATTTGGGGGATATGTGCTTCGTCTTGTCATTCTTTATGTATCCTTTCTGAAGTTGAGCTACGCATGCTGCATTATCTTCAAAAATGATAGTAGGCTCAAGTTCACCAGTCTTCAGGCCAGTAGATACCAAAATATGCTGAATGACGGAGCGAAGCCAAACACACTCCTTGCTTGTTTCATGGATTGCCAGGAGTTCAGAATGGTTGGATGAGATAGCCACACTGGTCTGTTTGACGGACCTCCAGGAGATAGCCGTACCACCGAAAGTAAATACAAATCCAATTTGTGATTTCTCTGTGTGGGGATCTGATCTATAACCTGCATCTGAATAACCAAGTAAAGTGGAAGACCCACTATTCGGGTAATATAGTCCTAGGTCTATAGACCCTTGGAGGTAGCACAGAAGATGCTTCACTCCATTCCAGTGGCGCTTTGTGGGCGCTGCACTGTATCTGGCTAATAAGTTAACTGAAAACGTTATATCAGGACGCGTACAGTTAGCCAGATAGAGTAGTGCCCCAATGACACTTAGGTAAGGTACTTCATGACCTAATGATTCCTCCCCCTCTTCCAGTGGATGGAAAGGATCCTTCTTTACGTCCAATGATCGAACGACCATTGGTGTACTAAGGGGATGGCATTTATCCATGTGGAATTGTTTAAGTAATCTTCGTGTATATGTAGATTGGTGTAACAGGATACCACCCTTTAGGTGTTCGATCTGTAAGCCAAGACAATACTTTGTTTTGCCTAGGTCTTTCATTTCAAAAGTTGTCTTAAGGCTTTCAGATATCTCAGTGATCTCTGCAGGAGATCCAATAAGATTTAAGTCGTCGACATAAACGGCGACTATAACAAATCCTGTTCCCGATCTTTTTATAAAGATACACGGGCAGACTTTATCATTAGTAAATCCTTGCGTAGCAAAAAACTCACTTAGTCTGTTATACCATATTTTTCTGATTGTTTAAGACCGTACAATGATCTTTGTAACCTTACAGAATAGGTGTCCCGAGGTCTATCTGTTTTCTCTGGTGAAATTTTATATCCTTCAGGGAGTTTCATATAGATATCTTTATCTATATTGCCATAAAGATATGCAGTCACAACGTCCATGAGCTGCATTTCTAGGCTTTTCAGAGAAGAGAGGCTGATCAGGAATCTGAAGGTATTCCCATCCATGACCGGAGAATATGTTTCTTCATAATCTATTCCCGGTTTCTGGGAGAAACCTTGTGCTACAAGGCATGCTTTGTAGCGCACAACTATGTTGTGTTCATTTCTTTTTCTTGTGAAGATCTATTTATATCCCACAGGTTTTACATCTTCAGGTGTTTGGACTACTGGTCCAAAGACTTCGCGTTTCAAGAGTGAGTCCAGCTCTACTCCTATTGCCTCGTTCCACTTTGGCCAATCGCCTCTGCGTTTACATTCCGCTAGAGACCGTGGATCGATGTCATCGTCATTTTCAGTGACGTGAACGGCAATATTGAACGAAAAATCGTCGTCGACGACTGTGCTTTTTCTGTTCAGTACCTCTCCAGTACGTACATAATTTAATGATATTTCTTCTGTTTGTTCATCTTCAGGGGAAACTAGGAGGGGAGAGGTAGCTGATCTGAGCTCAGCATCCTGTGTTGGGATCTTCTTAATTTCTCCAGGATTTTTTCTTTTACGAGGGACTTTGTCTCTCGAACCTGGTGGGCGTCCTCTTTTTAATTGAGGTATTGCCATTTCTGCTGCCGGCGGATTGTATCCATCTTTGGGAATGTCAATCCTAGCTAGCGTGTTGGCAGCAGGGACGTGTGATCTGACAATCTTCTGGTTGTCAGAAAATATATCCGGAAGTAGATGTACAGTGTTATGAAGATGTAATATCTTCAGGATCTCATCTTCACATTGACTTGTACGCGGATCAAAATAAGACAAAGTTTTTGTGTCCCAAGAAATTGTCTTAGAAGCTTCTGGCTTCTTAGACTGTGTGCCCAGTTTAGGAAATAATCCTTCATCAAACTCACAGTCATCAAGACGTGCCTTAAATACGTCACCCGTCAGGGGTTCTAGGTATCTAATTATAGAGGGTGAGTCAAACCCAACATAGATACCTAATCGACGTTGTGGACCCATTTTGGTCCTCTGCGGGGGAGCAATGGGGACGTAAACAGCACAACCAAAAAGTCTCAAATGAGAGATATTTGGAGGTGAACCATAAGCGAGCTGCATCGGAGATAGAATATGACCTCCAGAAGGCCGTATTCTAATAAGTGATGCGACATGCAATATAGCATGACCCCAAGCTTCCACAGTTAACTGTGACTGCATCAACAATGGACGAGCAATCCATTGTAATCTCTTAATAAGAGATTCTACTAACCCGTTCTGGGTGTGAACATGAGCTACAGGATGTTCAACTTCGATGCCAGTTGCTTGGCAATAGTCTTGAAAAACCTGTGAAGTAAATTCACCCGCATTATCAAGTCTTAATTTTTTGATATGGTTATCGGAGAAATGAGCCCGCAACTTAATTATTTGTGCCAATAGCTTAGAAAAAGCTAAGTTGCGGGTGGACAAAAGGCACACATAAGACCATTTAGTAGATGCATCGATAAGTACCATAAAGTACCTAAATGGACCACTTGCGGGATGAATAGGTCCGCAAATGTCTCCATGAATTCTCTCTAAGAAGCTAGGAGACTCTAGTCCTACTTTCAAAATGGATGGTCTCGTTATAATTTTGCCTTGAAAACAAGGTAGACACGAGTAATCATACTTCTGAAGAATCTTCAGATTCTGCAGGTTGTGTCCACTGGATTGGCTTATGATTCGTTTCATCATAGCTGATCCTGGGTGACCCAGTCTATTATGCCAAAGTTTAAATTTTGGCGATGAATGACACTTCTGGTGCACAATCATGTTAGCTTATATTGATTGAATATGAGTATGATAGAGACCCGACGGGAGTCCCTTGAATCGTTCTAAGATAGTTTTTGAACCATCTTTTAGACGAGTAACATACATATATTCTGCCTCATTTATTTCATTTGTTTCTAAGTGATATCCGTTTAAAACGAATGTCCTTGAAACTTATGAGGTTCCTATTTGATTTAGGAGAGAATAGTGCATCTTTTATTATTAGTCTTGTTTTATTTGGGAGCAATATAATTGCTTCACCAGATCCTTCTATTATGTTTGATAGTCCTGATATCGTAATAACGGGACCGTCATAATCATTTAAGCTATAAAAATAGCTTTTTTCCTCGAAGGATTGTGTGCGTCGAGGCGCTGTCCACAAGGCATTCACACTTCATCTATAGATCTATGAAAAAACAACAACAAACCATCGTAATTAAAACAACGATTTTGAAATACAATTTTTGTTTAAAAAAAAATTCTCTTATATCGATAGACGGGCCGATATAGAGAGGTCAATAATTTGCTTGCAAAAATGCATAATTATAAATACAATTTGAGCAAAAAAAAAATATTCGGTCAACCCCTTTCAGTAGCTCTACGTGAATATGACCAGGCGGAAAAATGAGGGAGGAGGGTCACCGGGGACCTCTTAGGAATCAAGCCCCAGTTCTTTCTGACATCATACCCAAATAGGTGAGCCTATTCGGAGAGACTTCGTAAAAATTTTTTTGTCAAATGTAAGAATAAATATTATTTTTCAAGAAATTCACATTTATCAAGAAATTGACACTACCAGTGGCCGGAGCCGATGGGAGAGGAGTTGAAATGGTGGCTAATAAGTCCTGGGCACGTAAATGGAACTTCAGGTTCACGTGCCAGCTCAAATAAATTTTTTTTTTCGTTTTATCTTTAGATCAATCATGCCCAAAAAAAAATATTGAGTTAATTTCCTTAAACTTTTCCTTTCCATTAATCAATGGAACTTTAAAGTTTAAAACAAGATATACTTGTAGCAAGAGATTTAAAGTTTAGTCTCATTTATGCAATTATGTCCTTATCCATTCCAGGAGATAGCCGACCCTGCTGGACTCAAAATGCTACTGTAATGAACACTATAAAAGTTGGAAAGAAGAAGAAGCTAAGAGCATTACTATTTAGTATCCTTGATAGATATCTACTATTTAGTACCAACATGCATATATGCATGCTTGAAAGTCTCAGAATTAGATTGTAAGTTGGAAATAACATCCAATCTTTTCCATGAATTGATCCATCTTTTTTGGTGTAAAAAAAAATGCCTACCCAACATAAAGCACTACTGTTGCAAGTTGTGTGGTCCACCCTCCATTAATGGTAGACGGCTTCAAAAGAATTTGTTGGTCCTTTGTCTATTATATATGTTACACAAAACCACATAAACTGAAATACAATATTTCAAAATAATTACTGTAACATATTGTAATATTTCAAAATGCAGTCAAGTGGAGTACTTCTAAATTGGACAGTCATTCGACTAATGGATTAAACCACTTGATCAGAATTAAGTGATTTGACGGTTCTCAAGAGATAACACGATTTGTTGAAAATATAAGATCCCAACTACGAATATAAAGCTATAAACTGCAAACCATTTGTTGAAAATCTAAACATGTCCAGACACACCACATGAATATGCCGATTTAGGAGCTCTATTAATTATAGCATATGGAAATGGGTTTTATCATTTCTCTAGAGTATCGTACTCTCGAATGAAATTTTAGATATCATCTAGAAAACTATCCAATTGAATATTGTATCATGAGCAAGTACTTACATGATTCAGAAAGTAGTACATCTCATGAATAAGATGAATTTTTTCAAAAATAAATTTACCTTTCTTACCGTACGGTGGAAGAAGGTAAAAAAATTAACGGTACGTCGGATCGGCTAGGGAAGGAGGAAGGATGATGTCGATATCTGGACGTCGATTCTCCTTGCTTCAGCAATCGTGCTGATAACGTGTTTGAAGGGAAACTAGAATTGTAGAATAGTATATTTCTTCTTCTCATTTCATCATATGACAAGGGCCATATATATAGGTATAAGGGGCAACCCAAGGGTCATGAGTTACATAACCCAATGGTCATGAGTTACATGATCCCAAGGGTCATGTATAACTCATGACATAATGGTGAATAGATAAGGGTTTCATAACAGATACAATGAAATAAACAAGGCCATTTTAATGGTAGAACAACTAACAACAACAACGACCAGATTGCCAAAAAAGTCATTGTCATGTTGGGTTGTCCCTATCAATAAGGTATCTGAAAATACTTAAAACTTTTCCATTTCAATGCAGAAATGCCATCTAATGTTTAATTTGACAAGTCATCTTCTACTGATTACAAGACAGTTCCATAAATTATAACTTGCATATCATCTATCAGTATTGTTGAGATAAGACAATTTTTTACGCTGTTATTCAGTTGCTAATCAACCATCCCTTCTCAGGACTTGGAATTAGCATTAATACATGATACTCTATAAAGATATATCTTAGAGAGATCTAAATGTTTTACTCCATTGTCTAGTTATAGATGAACATCATATTAAACAATTTTAGAGAGAGAATTATCATTGATTTGGCTCAAAGAAAACTACAATATCTTCATGTGGTAATTTTCTAGAAGAAAAGTAATTTCTTCACGACTACAAGTTTGTCTTCAAACACCATAACAAAATCGATATAGAAACTATATAGATAATTGCCTTGCTGGTGGATAAATATAATTTCTCCTATTATTTGTTTAGAGAATAATGTATTTTGATTGGTATACATTCTGATGAATGAATGAGAGAAGTGGAAACATATCCAAAAAATCAAACAAGGTGGGCGCAAGCATTGGTGGTACAAGTTCGTCATTACTCCAAACTCTACGTCACATTTGTTACTATTAATATTTTTAAAAGATAATCATAAGTACAATATAAATGTCAAATATTTCTTTCATTATCTATTAACAACCAAAAGCAACGACATGAATAGTAAATATACTATTTTGGCTAAATTGCACTTTGATACCCTCAACTATCTCCGTTTTTCAACTTGATACATGAACTATTTTTTTTCAACTTGATACCATCAACTATTATACATTTTCAACTTCATACCCAAAAATTTAAAAAAATTCTGAAAATGCCCTTGGCCTTCCCTCCCCCGTTCCTTCAAGCTCCTCCCCCCCCCCCCCCCCCCCCCCCCCCCCCGCCCCGATTCCCCAGCCCCCCCCCCCCCCCTCCCGCCCCGATGCCCTAGCCCCACCCCCCCCTTCCTCCCGCGCAGCTGCCGCGCCCCGGGGGGGAGGCGGGCGGGAGGAAACATGGGGCAGGAGGGGGGGGGGGGACTGGACGAGAGGGGGGGGGGGGGGGGGGGTGGGGGCTGGGGCATCGGGGCGGGACGGGGGGCTGGGGAATATGGGTGGGGGGAGGGGGAGCTGGAAGGAAGGTGGGAGGGAAGGCCAAGGTCATTATTGTCCAAAAAAATTTCAGGATATCAAGTTGAAAAAAAAAATAGTTCAGGTATCAAGTTGAAAAACGAAGATAATTGAGGGTATCAAAGTGCAATTAAGCCTAATATTTTTCTAATCTAATTAAGAAACCAACAAGATTATCAAAAATATTTTTGTACCTTCGCTAGAAAGGAGAGAAGAATTTACATGAATTTTTTGGATATGGATATTTATATAGAGAGAGAAGGTCAAAAAATAATTTAAATATAGTAAAACTTACATAACATATTCATAATTTAAAAGGAGCAAATATTTAATTGTCATATATAATTGCATTCATATTTGACAGAAAATGATCATTGAAATAATTAAATAAAGTCATAGAATAATAAACAAAGTAATCCAAAAGACCTCTTGCACTTTATAGTCATCAATAAACTTGAAAGAAGATTTCTTAATTAGCGAATTTAAAGAATCAAATGCTTGAACTTTTCAATTCCCCGGAATCCAGGAAAACATGATTTTGAAACTGATGTATAAGTACTCATACCATGTAACCGCATATATGGACAAACCATCACTAGGGATCATCATTTAGCCCAAAGTTCATGGGCGTCCGAAAAGTCCGTCCGGTCGGATGAGCCAAAGTCCGATAGAGTCCGGTCATTAGGGGAGTCCGACCCGGTCCATATTAGTATAGGGTCAGGCTTGGGCTATGCATACATCCGCCCGAGGCCCGTCCGACACAAGTTTGGACTATGCGTCCGAAAAGTCCGTCCGGTCCGATGGGCCAAAGTCCGATAGAGCCTGGTCATTAGGAGAGTCCGACCCGGTCCATATTAGTATAGGACCGGGCTTGGGCTATGCATACATCTGCCCGAGCCCAGCCCGAGGCCCGTCCGACACATGTTTGGACTATGCGTCACCCCCCCCCCCCCCCCCCCCCCCCCCCCACACACACCCACACACACACCCACCTGTTAGTAGCATTCCTCAATAGAAAAATGGATGTGTTAAAGAAAGTTTGTTCTTTCAACATCATCAAGTTTTACCAGAAGACATGCAAGTACCAAACAAACAAGACACTCAGAGGAAAAGCATGGTTTAAACATTATACGTCCATACCCTTGGATTAGTAGACACTGGTACGTATATATAAGTAGAAAGCACAAAAAAATCCTATGAATATATCTACCTACAAGTTAATATAGAACAAATATGTCCAGGACTCCTCAATCGAAGTGCAATTGTAGCCTATAATAACAATTAAGCCCGTCCGATCCGACTTGGTCCGAAAAGTCCGACTTTTGTGGACGGGCTTGGGCTTCATAAATAATAATTAAGCTCGGTCCGAAATTTTTTTAGGGCAAAAAAAAAAAAAAAATCGGCCCATGTCCAGCCCGAGCCCGTACTTTATGGGCTTGGGCAGTCCGGTCCGGCCCAATGCCGATCCCTAACCATCACTAGGGATCATCATTTAGCCCGAAGTTCGTGGGCGCCCGAAAAGTCCGTCCGGCCCGATGGGACAAAGTCCGATAGAGCCCGGTCATTAGGGTAGTCCGACCCGGTACATATTAGTATAGGCCCGGGCTTGGGCTACGCATACGTCTGCCCGAGCCAGGCCCGAGGCCCGTCCGACACAAGTTTGGACTATGCGTCCCCCCTCCCCCCAACACACACACACAGATATATATATACACAATTTATACTAAAATCAAGGCTGCAGGTGTGGCAATGTTAACTTTTATAGTTATTCCAAACTTACAGGCCTGTTAGTAGCATTCCTCAATAGAAAAATGAATGTGTTAAAGAACGTTTGTTCTTTCAACATCAGCAAGTTTTACTAGAAGACATGCAAGTACCAAACAAATAAGACACTCAGAGGAAAAACATGGTTTAAACATTACACGTCCATACCCTTGGATCAATAGACACTGGTACGTATATATAAGTAGCAAACACAAAAAATCCTATGAATATATCTACCTAGCTACAAGTTAATATAGAACAAATTTGTCCAGGATTCCTCAATCGAAGTGCAATTGTAACCTATCATAACAATTAAGCCCAATCCGATCTGACTTGGCCCGAAATGTCCGACTCTTGTGGGCGGACTTGGGTTTCATAAATAATAATTAAGCCCGGCCCGACCCGACCTGACCCGACCCGGCCCAAAATTTCTTTAGGGCCAAAAAAATGGGCTCATGTCCGGTCCGTACCCGTACTTTATTGGCTTGGACGGCCCGGTCCGGTCCAATGCCGATCCCTAACCATCACAAACATTTACAAATCTTAGAATTCTTTGATGTACACTAATAAAGCACACTTCATTTTTGTTTTCCAAATAAATGATGATTAACATTGATCATGCTTTATCACGGATTTCATTAGTACGAAATACTGAAATAATTCTAGATAATCAACAACTATGTAGTCAAAATAATAGATTTAAGTGATTGCTTTAATGGTGGTCTACATGCAACGAGACTTTTAAATTCAGGTCTATAGATTTATACCATAATTAATTTAATACACAAATAAGTAAATCTAAATTTCGAAATTAATTTCAACTAAGATCTAAGCAAACACGACAGATGTTAAAAGAGATAAATATTCTTGCGAAAATTCTCATATCTATCAATGAAATGAATAAGGAGAATAAAAAAAATACAATTAAATTACATTCTGACTTGAGATCCGATCCAGTTAAGAAGATGGAAATGTTTCCTCCTTTCCTTCTCGTTAGACAGGGAAGAGCTCGTGCGTTGTAAAAAATAAGAGGAAAAAAACTGGTAGCCAGAAATCTGTATATAGTTTTTTTCTCATTAATAACATATATAAGAGGGAATGTGCTAGATATTGTTGTGGATATGGATAAGGACATCCATATTTGGGTTTATCCAAATCACAACACCATAGTTTATGGTAGTTTTATTGATTTATTTAAAAAATGCTATAGCATGATGTTTTTTAATTTACAAAAAAAAAAAAGCCATAGTCTATCGCATTTTTTTTTTGCAATTGTTTTACAATTTTTTACTTAACCCCTATAACAAACACTAATTTGCTTTAAAATATACCACTTTTTTCATCCTAATTTTTATTATTATTTATTTTTTGTATTTTTTCTATTATAGGGGTGTGTTGTGAGAAAGTGTACAACATTGTTATGGAAGAGAAGGTTGTATCCCTAAAACACACTGAGTTTATATACATACTTATTTATAGTCAAAATTCTTATAATACTTTTAAAACAAAATACAAGCACATAATAATTCAGCTATACCATACCGAAAAACTTATTCACGTTGTCAAAATTTATTAATGTTATCATGATTTTACCAAAAATAAATAAAATAAAATAATTTAAAATTGGAGAATGATAATTTTATGTAAATTAGTATTTGTTATAAGGGTTGGATGAAAAAATTGCAACAACTTTTGCAGCAAAAACTATGGTATTCTTTTTGTAAATAAAAAAAAAACACTAGGCTATGGCGTTTTGTATATGAATTTAAAATTTTGCTAAATATTTTAACTTATAGTCAATATCAATAAAGTTTATTACACTGTACTAAAATTTCGGTATTTGATTTTAGACGGCAACCATTTTTTTTATCAAAAGCTTTATGAATATGCAAATCAAAACAAAATTCAAATGCATCCGTTTGTTAAAGCATAGGCTTATTCCAATTTCTAAATTCTAGATTTAACGTGTAGGAAGCCATTTTGTAGAATAGAAAAATTTAATTGGAGCCTCATGACGGTCCCATCCAGCCATAATATCTATAGCATCTGGACCTCATAATTTTTACATTCAGAATATAGGAACTTGTAGAATAGTAAGACTCAATTTGGAGCAACAATTTATAGATTCTAAACTTTATATTATATTTTTTTTAAAAATAATGGTTTATCTATTTATCTTATTTGAGCCTCAATATTTATTTATTTATTTATTATTCTTATACAAATCTAGTATATTCTGCATTAATTTTTTTAATTACAAATTTGTGTCTCAGAATATATTTTTGAAAGATGTATTTTTGAGCTCCTGCTTTTAGTCCTAGACTTGGTAGGACTAGAATGGGTCGCTTTTGCTTTCACTGATAACGAGTATCAAGTTGTTGTGGCAAGTACGATTTTGTACGCAGTAGAGATTAGCAGTGCCATGAGATTGAAAAGAGCATCTCAAAAAAATAAAAAAAAACAATAAGAAGAAGAAGAAAAGAAAAGATTGAAAAGAGGCTGAAATATTCCTTGAAACGTCAACTGTTTGTACATAGTTGAGATGCTCTAACATAATATTATGTCCTAAAACTAAATTAAGCATAGGTGAAATTAGGCTAAGTGCAAGAAAAGTTTCAACATCATCTTCTTCTACTATCTAAGCGTACGCTTGCTAGCTCTGATCCTGGCTACATGATGTCACCGCCATTAATTAATTCTCCTTAATGGTCCACTGCTTGTTCCCTGGCGCCCACTTGGGACACTTGGGGCTGAAGAACCTGCACTTCACCTTGGAGTCCATGAGGTCCACCACCGGCCCCGGCTTCACGCACCGCGGCGCCTTGTACTGGTTGATCGACGCGCCCTGGCTCAACGCGTAGTCCATCAGCTTGTCGAACGTCCCCTCCTCGACAATGCGGATCTCCAGGGGCCCGATCGACCTGTCGGACGCCCTGCCCTGCCGGTACACGCTGTTCAGCGACTCCTCCACCGCCAGGCAGCAGTCCTCGAACACCGACGGGGGCACCGCGGCCGAGCCCCCCTTGCTGAGCTCCCAGTAGAGCACGTAGTGCCCCGGGGCGCTGCGGGTGTCGGAGTAGCTCGTGTACTCTGCCAAGGACGCCCCGAAGGGCTCCAGGTTGCCCACCGCGTCCGTGATCGCCGCGTGGAGCTCCACCTCGTCGGTCTTGTCCGAGTCGATGCTCAGCAAGACGTTCTTGCGCCGCACGAAGTTGAATTGCGGCGCCTTGTTCTTGAATCCGGCCACGCGAAGGACGTCGCCTACTCGGTATCGGTACAGCCCTACAAATTAAACGTATGTCATGAAGAAGCTCTAAGCTATGGTACTTGCAAGATTTGCTGCAGTTTACAATTAGAGACATGTTACAAATTATATATACTCACCGGCGTAAGTGGTGACGACGAGTTCGTACTCCTCGCCCAATTCGACGTCTACGAGGCCGACTAGGTCCTTCTTGGTGGGCTCGGCGATGTTCGTTGGCAAGAACTCGAAGTAGGCCATGGTCGGAATCAGAGTGTAGGCCACGTCACCAGGCTTGCACATTGGGTCGAGGTTTAGCCCAAAGTAGCACTCCGAAGAACCATACATGGTGCATGCCAAAGGCAGACCGTTCCCATAGTACTCGAGGGTCGGTATGTACTGAGCCATCGCCCCAGTAACAATGACATCGATGAACTTGGTGTTAGGCCAGATCCTAGGGATTATCCCTTGCCACGACTGCTTCCGGCACTCCGACTCGATGCGGTCGGCCAGAGCCGGATCGGGTCGACGCAGCACGCGCCCGACCGCCTCGCGCAGCGAGCCATCGGTGATCTCCGGGTCGACAGTCCCGGTGCGGATGTCCTTGCACAGCCTGGGCCAGTGCTTCTCCAGGAACTTTATCGACCGGATGAACCCGGACGCGAACACGGCCCCGACGCGGACCACTTCCAAATTCTGCGCCAGCCCGCAGAGCAGCTGCGCGTACATGCTCTGGTAGGAGTCCACGCAGAGGACCGCCTCGGTCGGGCTGGTGTAGACGTTGAACGCATCGTAAGGGCGGTCGATGAAGTGGCGGCTCTTGTAGTAGCTGGTCAGGACAGGCCGGGCCAGCAGCCCGCCCGGGGTCCTCGTCTCCGACTTGACGAAGAACAGGTACATTGCTTTGCCCTTGTCGAGGTTCGGCACGAACTGGTTTATGACGGGCATCATCAGCTTGTAGAAGAGGGTGCGTCGGTCGAGCTCGTCGTCGATCGACGGCATCAGCTTTCTCTCCCCACCCGACGTCCCGGAACTGTTCCATAGGGAAGATAGATAGCATCAGTATCATTCATCATGCATTAAGAATATGTCACAATTCAAGTGCAGAACGCTACGAGACCTGGTGAGAAACTCGGAGATGGGGCGGCCGGAGAGTATCGGGGACGTGTCCCCATTGGCAATGCGGAGGATGTCGGGCTGGATATCCTCATAGGCCACGAGAGGAACTTGGCGGCGGAAGGCGTCAGTATCCGCAGCAGAGCGGCCGACCAAGCCGTGCCGGTGCAAGTACTCGGCACAGGCGTTCTGCGAGAGGATCTCAAAGAGAACGCGCTCTTGAACAGCGCCAGCGTTGGCCGTCACGTTCTCGATGAAGTCGAGGATCCTCCGGTGCGCTTCGGGGATCGAAGAGGCTGGTTTGGTGGCTTTGGGTGCTTCTGGCATGGTTGGAGCTTGTGAAAGAAAGCTAAATGGAAGGTGTTTGTGTTTTGGTTTAGGGAAGGAGGAGGGTGGAGAATGTGAAGTTGTATGTTTGTTGTAGGAAGCAATGTGGGGAGAGGGTGGCGAGGAGTATATATAGAGAGGTTGGCATCCCACTTGGACTTGGAAAGTGATAGCATACATGTACTTGAAATTAATATACTAATCCTCTTATGGTTAAATCATGTAATTTAATGTAATATAATTAGCTTTCTACTCCTAATCCATGTGTCTTGATCATGGGAGATCTGAGGGTTTGTGTGACGCCTCATGTGGTGAGATGATGTGGAGGTCTTTGTTGTCCATTTGTTCATGACTAGCTCACATGGCATGGGACATGCCACACCTTTGGGATGACCTCCAAACTGTTGATAGTGTTTTATTTGAAATGAAGTCTTTAGAGTACAATTTTCTCTTACAAAATTATAGGTCCAGAAAAAGTAAGAGAAAAAACCCACAGTAAAATTGCACAAAAAACTACCCCCAAAAAAAAGAGAAAGAAAGCAACTAGATAAATAAATAAACAATCCAAATGAAATTGATTAGAGAGGAGTTGGGGAAAGTCAACTCATAAAGCAAAATGCTAAAAAAATCTATCAAGAAAATGCAAAAAAAAAGGGATTGAGAAAACAATAGAATTTATTGACACATTATTTTCTGATATTAAGTATAGAGTTCTTGAACCCTACTTTAATGGAGAGGAGGTGTGGTATGTTCTTTAACAGCCCACCTTCATAGTTCATAATGTATGTTTTTAAAAACTAATTAAGCTCCACCTCAAAGCTTCCCAACTTTTCACTAACACCCAGGGTTTGTGAATCCCTACTTGTCTAATGCTAAGGTTTCCAAATTAAAGATTTGAGATTCCAGAAACGCCACCCAAAACCAATCACTTTATGGCGTACCTAAGGTGTCTTGGCTCAGATAGGATACATGGGCTGAACTAATTAACTCCAGCTAGCATATAAAATGTCAGGTGACACTGGCGACCTCCCCCATTGTTCTCTAGATGTGATATGTCCTACCCTGGCTTTAAGATATATGGCAACAATCAGGGGCGGTCTTGTCCCACGACAGACGGGATAACTGTCTAGAAACAAAATTTTTGAGGAGTACTAAAATAATTACATTATATATAAAAAAGAAAATAACCATATAAATATCGTTTGGTAGTATCTTTAAATATCATTCCTCATAATGACTTAGTTAGCAATGTTTGTTTTCACTTATACCTCCTGTATATTAACAATGTTTGTTTCTCATAAAAGAATATGGCTCAATGCTTGTTTTTTTTTTTTTTTTCTTTTATAAGATTTTTTTTTTCCAGAAGGGATATCATTTTAATTTTTTCTTTTCTTTTCATCAGTGTATATATTGAAATAATGTACTATTTGCTTTAATGGACGAACACTACCCTTGTTTTTTTTTCCCCTTTCCTCAGATTGTATATATTGGAATAATGTACTGCTTGTTTTAATGGACACATACTAGCTAAGCCTTATTAACTTTTCTTTGCATCAGATTGTATTTATTGGAATAACGTACTACTTGTTTTAATGGACAAGTACTTGCCTTCTTTCCGTTACATGCTTTAACAATGTTTGTTTTAATGGACATGTACTTGCCTACTTGTTTTAACAATGTTTGTTACTACTTGTTTTAATGGACATGTACTTGTTTTATTCATGCTTTAGTTTGTTGCATGCCATGTTTCAAAACAGTTAAAACTCTTACATGTGCTACTGAACCATATTCATCTCTCTCTCTCTCTCTCTATATATATATATATATATATATATATATATATATATATATATATTTATACAATGGATAATTGTGACGAACTCGTCTCCACTGGGACTCGAACTCCCGACCACTTGGGCCGTATACATCTCTCTTAACCACTAGACTAGAGGTCATTTGCACATATATATATATATATATATATATATATATATATATATATATATATATATATATATATATAGAAGCAATGGTACTTTTATTACTATGAGGACAGAATAGATGCAACTCTACATCCCAGCGGTTTATATCAACCCTGAAGTATACAAACTCCACACTAACCTCCCATAATGAGAGCGTCAGATTATATGTTATTCAGAACTCCTTGGAAGGTCGTTGCCATGCCTTCGAACATACGTCTATTCCTCTCCCTCCATATGTGCCAGATAGTAGATAGGAGTTTGATTCTGGCCTTGGCTGTAATGCCCCGTCCCGCTCAGTCAATCGGAGGAATCAAAATGCCAATGACGTTTGGACTTAGCCATGCAACGACTTGCTCGAAGACCCGCACGGTCGAGACGACTCCTTGTTCAGGTGGGTGGCTTCGGTGAACTTGTCTCAGCTTGGCCTTCGCACTAATAAAATGAATATTTTCAAACGCACAATTAGACTTGATAATAAAAGAGACTAATCCACATAGCTAAGGGAATAATCCTAACTTGGGTCGAAATGAGTTAGAATATAGAAAGGTCCCACGATCGGCATAGAAGGGTTGCACCGATGTGCTTTCAAAATGACACTCGATCCTTCGTCCCGTGGCTTAGGAGAAGAAAATTTGGTTTAAGTTGCCACGAAGTTACGGACTTAGCCTAAGTCATAGGCGCCGCACGTACGAATGCTTGATAAAGCATGCACGGTTCCAGCGTATAAGGCTTGACATAGCCTTTACTCGCCCCACGGGTTTGCTTCGCACGGCTTGTGGCTTAAGTCTAGGCACCTAAGAAACTTTGTCATTCAAAGTCGAACACATGCACGACACGTTCCCACAATGTAAGACTTGATGCAGCCTTTGCTCATCAAGTTGTTGTACGATGGAGTTAGGCAACAAGTTATGTCGGGCTAACTAATCCATAGCAAGCACTGTCCCATGTTTTCTGCAGTTGTCAAGTCAAATAGTCCCACGGTCTCAAGGCTCATCATATAAAGTATGTCTTGGGCGATAGTGTCGTATAGGACACAAGTTGGTCAAGGCACGAGCCACGGTTGGTTCAATAAAAGTTAGCCACGGTCTATGGCACTCAAAGAACACGTTTTGTTCAAGTTAAGCGGGAAGGCTATGCAATAGTCATTCTTGGATTTCAAAGAATGGAAAGTTCAAACGATGGTTTGTCGCTGAGGCGGTCCCTTCTTTGAGAGTCTCATGGTTCCAATGCACGTTTTGCATGATATGGTTTTAAGCATGTTTTGCTAAAGAGTATGGTTTGAGTCGTTCCACAGATTAGGCCATGCATTTACGTGAGTCTAGATAAAGTCTCGTAGGTGCGTTGTCATGGACAACTTGTCGACAAGGGCAATGTTTCTTCGGACGACAACCTGGGCCCAGGAGACCGATCCAGCCAGGGAGAAAACACGTTATAGCTGATGCAGGGTAGACAACTAGGGATTCTGTGGGCTGTCATTGGGGCTAGCTACCTGCATTGACCGACCAATCCTATTTCTAACTATGTCTACGATGGGTAGTTAATTTTAACCACCACTTTTTTAAAATAAGGGTATTTTAGTAATTGTGTAATTTTTGATTATTTTATTATTAAATAGATTGGTATTTTAGTTTTGATTAGTGTTTTTGGTATTAGCAGATGACTTAACCTTAGTTAACCTTGATTAGAAGACTAACCATGTGATTAGAGACTTATTTGGCTAATTAGAATTCAATTTGGAGCATTAGTCCTAATTATGAAACCATTTTATGCATTTTTAGGATATTTTAGCATGTAGCATATTGGCCTTTTTGCTAATGGGCTTTTGTTAAACTCTAGATGATTTGTGGCCCAACAAATACGTGATATTGCAGCAGTCAATAAAGAACTATTAGATGAGAAAAAGAAGTATAATATTGCTGCTGTAAGAATTGATGCTTTAACTGCCAAGTATAATGATATGTACGACCCCTCTAAAAGATTAGAGATCAAACTGGGGAAACAAGTTGTTCAGCCTCAAACCCAGTCTCACAGTCAAAATACAAACACTTAACAAAAGTTTGTTAAACACAAAAACACACGTCACAAAAGAAACACATATACTTATGCTGCTCATAATCATGCTTTTATGTACACTTATCTACATGCAGCACGAAGAACACCCACACATACACATGGCACACATAGACATACTCCTATGCTCACACATTCTCATACAGTACATCAAATACATAGACATTTCTATTATCCTTTACCTAACACGAATATATGTGCTACATGTTACTACTGTGGTAAACATGGACACAGTTCACCACAGTGTAGAATTGGAAGAGTACTTGATTTAAAACTATATGCATGGGTACCGAAGATTAACCTTTCAGGACCCTCAAAGATTTGGGTTCCAAAGGTCACATCTACTTATGGTGTAGGTGGAGCTTCCTTCATCCTCTAGATGCAAGTGGATTCTCAATAGTGGGTTCTTGCGACAGATGACTGGAAATACAAATCTATTCGCAACACTATCGATGAAGAGGGAAGAATATGTATCCTTCGGAAATAACTTGAAAGGTTATATCATAGGTAATGGTACTATTGGCAATCCTCCTTCTCTCGTAATTAAGGATGTCTGTTTAGTGATCGAATTAAAGCATAACCTGCTCAGCATTAGTCATCTTGCTGATCATGGATATGATATTAACTTTAGCAAAGCTAAATGCTCCATATATGATAGATCATCTGGCGATATCGTTTTTGAAGGAATAAGAGAAGATTATATATATATATATATATATATATATATATATATATATATATATATATATATATATATATATATATATATATATATATATATATTCTATCTTTCTAGAGATACTAACAATGCAGGAATATGCCTCTACGTTCATAAAGATGAAAGACTACTTTGGCATATGCGTCTTGGTCATACAAACATGAATACCATATCAAGATTGTCAACCAAGAAGCTAGTAAGAGGAATACCTGACATTACCTTCAAGAAGGATACGATATGTGCCGAATGTGAGAAAAACAAAGCTACCAAATCTTTTTTTAAATCCATAAACTCTGTAAGTACTACTAGACCTTTCCAACTGCTTCATATGGATTTATTTGGTCCTCGTAGAGTAGCCAGTCTTGGTGGAAAACTCTATGCTTTTGTAATTATTGATGATTTTTTTAGATTTACTTGGGTTTTCTTCCTCACAAATAAAAGTGATACTACTTCTATTTTCGAAGTTTTTGCTAAAAATGTTCAAAACAAAAAAGGATTCATGATTACTCGAATCCAAAGTTATCATGGCGGCGAATTTGAAAACTCCGATTTCAAAAAATTTTGTTACTCAAATGGTTTTAATCATGAATTTTCATGTCCTAGAACTCCCCAACAAAATGGTTTTATGGAGCGGAAGAGTAGGACTCTTGACGATATGGCTAGAGTCATGTTGAATCAATTTTCTCTTCCGAAATACTTTTTGGGCTGAAGCCGTCAGCAGCATGCCATATTTTGAATAGGGTGTTGATTCGACCTATTTCGAAGTAAACTTCCTTTGAACTTTGGTTTGGTAGAACACCAACTATTTTTTATTTTCGAGTGTTTGGTTATCGCTGCTTTATCCTTAATACCAAAGACAAGTAAGACATATTTAATGCCAAAGTCGACCAAGGTATTTTTTTGGTTATGCTGCAAAGAGTAAAGGATACAGAGTGTTCAACAAACGCTTTATGATTGTTGAAGAATCTGCTAATGTAACCTTTGATGAGAATAGTAGTACAGCTGCTCTTCCCGATGACGATGATGACATACTCATCATACCATCAACTTCTACACCGTGGATACAACACCTGTAACCAGTTCCTTGGACGACGTACCAATGAAGTTTCGTTTTATACCATCCCATCCAAAAATCTTGGTAATAGGTGAAGTATCGAAAGGAGTAAGTACTTGATAATCTGTTAGAGACGCTATAGTTATCACTACATTTATTTCTCAAATAGAACCCAAAAATATTTTAGAAGCTTTCTTTGATGAATTTTGGATATCGGCAATGCAAGAAGAACTCAACCAATTCGAAAGAAATCATATTTGGGAACTTGTTCCCAAACCTATTGATCATTCGATCATCGGTACTAAATGAGTTTTTCATAACAAAGTCAATGAGGACGGTTCAGTCACACGTAACAAAGCCCGTCTCGTAGCTCAAGGATACAACCAAGAGGAAGGTATCAACTACGATGAGACGTAAGCTCCTGTTATACAACTTGAATCAATCTACGTGCTTTGTGCATTTGCAAAATTTCAAAATTTTAAACTTTTGCAAATGGATATCAAAAGTACTTTTCTTAATAGCTTTATTAAAAAAGAAGTGTTTGTAAAGCAACCTCCTGGTTTGAAAATCATAAATTTCTCTATCATATTTTTAAACTTAAGAAAGCTCTCTATTGTAATGCCTGTTGTTCGTATTACGTATTTTGGAATACGTGTACGTATTTTATCTTGTACCTAGCTTGGTTTATTTTTGCATTTGCATTTCATTGGCTTGGTTCGGTTCGGTTTATGTGGGTTTGGTTTGGGATCGGTTTTATATGGTAAACCCCCTACCTACCACCACCAACTCCTTTATTAATCCATTCTCTCTATTCTCTCTCTCTCTTCATTAATCATCTTCTTCTTTCCCATTACTTCCTTACCTACCAGAGAAAGAGGGAGAGAGAGCTAGGCAAGTGCATCTTGCTTCATGGAGGAATCCACCTTTTATTTGTCCATTCTTTTCCTCATGCGATTTTAGCACTCTTTAGTACTTGGTGTTTTCAATTTCCATGGTTAAATTTGTATAGATCTAAGTTTATAGTACTTTCTGAATTCTTGGGTTTTGATCTAGTTAACATTGTTGTTTTTAAGTTTTGATGGTTCCATGTAGTAGAGTAGCTCGTTCTACCCTATTTTGACCAAAGGAAGTTCCGATTTGGGCTCCGGATGAAGGTTTTGTGTAGTTTGGAGGCCATGGTTGCTTGGCTCCTCTTCTCGGACAAGTGGAAAAGAAGAGCAGTACTTGGCCGCATGAATCCTCATGCGGCAAGTCTCTGGCCGCATGGCCTTTCCAGCCGTATGAGACTCGTTCGAGCTCAGCCGCATGGAAAGTCCTTCTTAGCCGCATAAGACTTGCTTGAGTACTTGACCGCATGAATCTTCATGCGGCAAGTAATTGAGCCGCATAGCCTTGTTCAGACTCAGCCGCATGAGCCCCTGTTATCTTGAGTCGCATGGACTTCATGTGGCTAGCTTTTCAGCCGCATAAGGCCCATCCATCCTCCAGCCGCATATGTATCGCCCTTGCTCAGTCGCATAGGACTTCGTCTGATCATAGCCGTATATGCTGTTGAACCCCGGCCGCATGGCGATTGCTCCCTTCGCAGCCGTATAAACTGACTCCCCTTCGTCCGTATGAACCCGCCTTTCCAGTCGCATGCGCCTTGGGCTCCCTGAGCCGCATGAGCGTGCAGCTCCAGCCGCATGAACCTGTATTGATCCAGCCGCATGGACTCACTCCCCTTGAGCCGCATGGACTTTTGTGCCCTGTCTTGTTATCTTATTATTATTATTATTATATATATATATATTTTTATGCCAATTTTATATCCTTACGCCTTTTGTCCTGAACTTGAAAATCATGAATTCATTTAATATGTTTGGAATTGATAATTGAGCATGACGTGATAGTGACCCGTAGTGGTGCACTCCTGACATAATAACCTAATATGACCTGATAGTGGCCTGTCGTGGTGCACTCCTGACTAGTACACTTGATATGGTAAACCTGACATGATTATCTCGAATGGCTGTTGCGACGGCTACCTGACATGACATGACCTGTATAAATAACATGGACACCATGGGCGATTGTGCTTGTACAAATAAACCAGTCCTGTCTTGCATCATGTCTAGGACAGGAACTCCTGAGTACCACGGTCAGGAGTACCTACTGAAATGGACTAAGGCTAAATAACTAGATTAATAGATTAGTCATAAAGAGATCTCCCAGCTACAGGCAATCCCGTTACCTGGGCACGCCTTGGGATCTGTAGCCTGCCGTCGAGTAGGGCACATTTCCAGCACACTGTCATGTGTTGCACCCTTCAAGCTACCTAAGGGTACATTCGTTTCCTGGACGATGTACCCACCTGAATTCAACTCTAATCTTTCAACCCGGGTGACCTGGATGGTCTGCAGGGCTTGTGGCTGTGGAATAATCTCACTGCATCTTGTTCGTAATTAGGCTTGTGACAACCCTAGTTAGTTAAAGTATCAAGCCGTAGTTCTTGTTTGGCCGTGAATTGATTGGATGTAGTCTAACCAGTCTAGTCTTATCCTGATCCTGTTCCAGATCATTGAATGACCAGAATGCTTGTATTTATTTTACCGATAAATGGTGAGAATTCCAAGTTCCGTTCAGACGAAGGGTTACAACCCCGGTCCTTGTTTGGTTTACGGGTTGTAACCTGGTTATCTGAGTAGTTCCATGGTTATCTCATCGTATATCATCATGATGTATTTTCTTTATTTCCAGTTCTTACTTTTATTTATATCTTGTGCTGATTGCTGGTTTTAGTTCCTAAGTGAAGCCTCCTTTGTGGCACTTGCTCTTTCTGGGGTCTGACCCAGCTGGTTTTGTGTGGCCAGATTTCGGAGAAGCTTCCGAGGATCTACCGACTTTCCAGCCAGATGGTGGCCACTAGACGGAACCCTGGCAACGAGTGGGTTTATTTTTGAT
This sequence comes from Iris pallida, assembly GCA_029216955.1. Lineage (NCBI taxonomy): Eukaryota > Viridiplantae > Streptophyta > Magnoliopsida > Asparagales > Iridaceae > Iris > Iris pallida. The sequence continues at coordinate 4,356,261 of JANAVB010007600.1, forward strand.
CTTCCACTTTATTGTAAACATATTCTTTTGAGGCGTTTAGCCGACGAGCACCTGTTTAGCTCGATTGCACTTTTACTTAATATCTGCCTACGGGATGTAACATGATTGACAGATCCTAGGGTTGATCATGTATGACTAAACTCTTGCTAGTCCTGACATTTTGTAACGACTAGCTTCATGATCAGCTGAATATGTAATGTTTGGGATGCCTTACTATTGTATATTTAATGATCATAATCTTATAACTCTTACTTACTTGCTTGTGATTGAGACAATAGGCTTGTTCATGACCTTAAGAGACTGTTGGCTTGTAGATAAACCCTCATGTATCTAGACAGCCGTGACCGTATAGCGAGGTGGGTTGCACTTCAATATACGTAGCTGGCTATGTCTGCCCCCGCTCTCCAGTATTCTGGTTCTGGGGCATGACATGATTTAAGTGGTGGCCCATGCAGGTCTTGTAAATCAAGATATGTGAGGGTTTATCGAATAGATGTCTCAATCAGTATTCGTCCTTGATTTCTGCTCGTATCTTCTGAATCCCTGGATTCTTGTCCTGATCATATGCTTGTATCGTTGATCTGTCCTGGTCCTTCCTTATTGTTCCCTATGTCGTCTTCTTCAGCGGCATTGTTCGTGGTCCTACCGATCAGCAAGGCGGAGCACCTCCCGTGGACCAGCAGCAACCCGGAGATCAAGTCCAGCACTCTGGAGTAGCCTCCAGAGTCGAGCCTATTGGAGAAGAGCCCCCAGTTCAGCCTGCCGAACCTGATGATGGCACATTAGTAGGACTCGTCAGGACCTTGATAGCTTCTCAAGATCGTCGTGGAGATGCCTTGCAACAAGCAATGGCGGATGCTTTGACCAGAGGCGGTCATCAGGGTAACAGCACGGCCAACAGCTTCAAGCGCTTGAACCCTCCCTTTTTTGACGGTAGTGAAGATGTTGTCGCAGCAGATGCTTGGCTTCAGGACACAGAGATGATTCTCGAAGCAGCCAGGACCCCAGAGAACGAGAAGGTGGCCGTTGTGCGCCTGCAGTTGTTAGATCTTGCCCGCAGCTGGTGGACAGCGCAGGCCGTTGGATTAGCAGCACCCATTGCTTGGGCAGTGTTCAGAGAGAGATTCCAGACCAAGTATTTCGATGTCGTGGCTCGGTATGATCTGTAGACGAGGTTTACCAATCTGAAGCAAGGAGGCAGGACGGTCGACGGATATGCGGCCGAGTTTTCCAGACTCAGTCGGTTTGCTCCCACCTTGGTGGCAACCGAGTATGATAGAGCCCAGCAATTCCAGCAGGGACTTCACCTGGAGATTTTGTTGGCAGTTGAACAGTTTGAGCATCAGACTTTTGATACAGTCTTAAGAGCAGCCCGGAGGCATGAGTATACCTCCCAGAGGATTGTGGATAGGACCGGAGGTCGGAAGAGATCTCACGGCCAGATGAATCAGTCTTCAGCACCAGCCCCGGCAGCCAGGGCTTTGACTATTGGAGCTCCGAGGCGAGCGGCCTCAGTAACGTCGGTTCAGCATTCCACTCCGACGCACCCTCAGCAGCAGAAGCAGAAGCAGTCTTCCGCAGTGGGATGTTCTCATTGTGGGAAGCCAGGCCATGTAGTGGCAGAATATCGTAGGGCGCAGGGATTGTGCCTGGCTTGTGGAGCACCAGACCATAGGGTTGGATCCTGCCCGAATAGGGGTGGTTCATCATCGTCCAACCTTTCTAGCTCTTCGGTGAGAGGACCAGCTCCGGTCCAGCAGCAGCAGTATCCATTGCCGAGGCCCTTGTCGCCTCAGACCCAAGTGTTCCAGCAGCAGAACCCCCAGCAGTATGTTCAAGCCCAAGCCCAGAGTCAGAGCAGGCAGTGAGGATTTCAGCAGAGGGAACCAGCACCCCGAGGGCATGGTCAGGCTATGGTGATGACCGCAGAGGAAGGATTAGCACCTGGAGAGGTAGTGGCATGTACTATTCTCGTCAACTCCTTTCCAGCTTCAGCTTTATTTGATTCTGGTGCATCGTATTCTTTTATGTCTGCACGATTTGCGACACGGGTAGGATTGGAGCCAGAGTCATTATCAGTAAGGCTCAATATACTTACTGGTAACGGACTTGTGGGAGTAGATAGAGTATTTTCCTCGTGTCGGATCGTAGTTAGCGGTAGAGAATTCTCCGCTAGATTGATAGAGTTCCCGATGGCCGATTATGATATGGTCTTAGGGATGGATTGGTTGAGGAACCAGTATGCTAGAATAGACTGCCATATTGGTAGGGCTGTTTTTAGCATTCCAGGCGAGCCAGAGCTTTCCTTCTCCCGAGGAGAAGTTGAGTCTTCTCCCCCGATATTGCGGATGGCAGTAGCAGCAGTTCAGTTGCCCAGGATAGTAGATGAGTTTCTAGATGTTTTTCCAGAAGAACTTCCAGGTATGCCTCCGGAGCGGGAGATCGAGTTCACTATAGACTTGATTCCTGGGACAGCCCCAGTATCAGAGAGAGTCTACAGGATGGCGCCTTCAGAATTGGAGATCTTGTATAAGATGATTGAAGAACTCAGAACCAAGGGATTTATTCGTGCTAGTGGATCGCCTTGGGGAGCCCCGATGCTTCTTGTAAAAAAGAAGGATGGTACGTCCAGGTTATGTGTTGATTATCGTACCTTGAACTCAGTGACAATCAAGAACAAATATCCTCTCCCAAGGATAGATGACTTATTTGATCAACTCAAGGGGGCTTCAGTGTTCTCGAAGATTGATTTGCGCTCAGGATATCATCAGATCAGAGTCAGAGAGCAGGACATCCCAAAGACAGCTTTTAGATCAAGATATGGGCATTGGGAGTTCCTTGTTATGCCCTTTGGAGCAACCAATGCGCCGGCAGTATTCATGGACCTCATGAATCGTATCTTCATGCCTTACTTGGATCAGTTTGTGATTGTGTTCTTGGATGACATCCTGGTCTACAGCAAGAGTGAGGCGGAGCATGAGCAGCATCTCCGTGTGGTTTTTCAGATTCTTAGAGAGCACCAGTTATATGCCAAGTTCAGTAAATGCGAGTTCTGGCTCGATCGTATTTCGTACTTGGGTCATATCATCACCAAAGGAGAAGTAGAAGTAGATCCCCAGAAGATTGTGGCTATTGAGTCATGGCCAGTGCCCAGCACAGTTATAGAAGTTCGCAGTTTTCTTAGATTGGCCGGCTACTACCGGCGGTTTGTTTCAGATTTTGCTCGGATTTCGGTGCCATTGACCCAGTTGACCCGCAAGGATGCGCAGTTTGCTTGGACAGCAGAATGTCAGAGTTCTTTCGAGCAGTTGAAGTGAGGCCTGATAACGGTACCCATTCTCATGCTTCCAGATGGAACCGGAGGATTCTCAGTGTATTGTGATGCTTCAGGCAGAGGCCTAGGATGTGTTCTAATGCAGCATGGAAAGGTAATAGCTTATGCATCACGACAACTTCGTGATCATGAGAGGAATTACCCAACCCATGACTTGGAGCTGGCAGCAGTAGTGTTTGCACTTAAGTTGTGGAGGCACTACTTGTACGGAGATAGGGTAGAGATTTTCACCGACCACAAGAGCCTGAAGTATGTTTTCACTCAGAAGGATCTTAACATGCGTCAGAGGAGGTGGCTGGAGCTTCTTGTGGATTATGATGTCAACCTGCAGTATCATCCTGGGAAGGCCAATGTTGTTACGGATGCATTGAGCAGGAGAGCGGGAGTTTATTTTCTAACAGCGTAGCCAGAACTGTTAGCAGATCTTCAGAAGATGGGTATAGAAGTTGTTCTCCCTTCCAGTGTGGCATTGATGGCCAGTATGCAAGTTCAGTCTACTATAGTCGAGAGGATCCGGATGGCGCAGTCAGGAGATTCCAAGCTTCAACGACTCAGAGCAGAGTGTAAGACAGGACGAAGACCAGAGTTATGCATTCATGAGGATGGTACACTTCGACATGGTAAGCGTCTTTGTGTACCCAACGGAGATGTCCGGTATGAGATCATGTCAGAAGCGCACAGTTTGCAGTATTCCATCCATCCCGGCAGTACGAAGATGTACCGAGATATCCGTCAGCACTTCTGGTGGAATGGCATGAAGCGGGAGATAGCTCGGTTTGTCTCTCGGTGTTTGGTTTGCCAACAAGTTAAAGCCGAACATCAGAGACCGGCTGGACTTCTTCAGCCCTTACCGATTCCAGAATGGAAGTGGGAGCATGTGACCATGGATTTTATGACTGGACTACCTAGATCCCCAGCTGGTAGAGATGCTATCTGGGTTATTGTTGATCGGCTCACGAAGGTGGCTCATTTTCTTCCATTCAGAGTTGGTCAGTCGACGGCTCAGTTAGCAGAGATGTATCTCAAGCAGATTGTCAGGTTATACGGAGTGCCAGTCAGTATCACCTCGGACCGAGATTCAAGATTTACGTCACACTTTTGGCGTAGCTTACAAGAGAGTTTGGGGACTCATCTCCAGTTCAGTTCAGTATATCACCCGCAGACAGATGGCCAGTCAGAGCGCACGATCCAGACTCTTAAAGACATGTTACGGTCTTGCACACTTGACTTCGGTGGTTCATGGGAAGATCACTTGCACCTGGTAGAATTCTCGTACAACAACAGTTTCTAGGCCAGTATCCAGATGGCACCGTTCGAGGCACTGTATGGCCGGAAGTGCAGATCTCCGTTAGCCTGGGATGATGTTGGAGAGAGGCAGATGCTCGGTCCAGAAATGATTGCCCAGACAGTTGAAGTGGTCAAAAGAGTCCGGGATCACCTTCGAATTGCCCAAGACCGCCAGCGCCATTGGGCCGATTCTCATCGGCGTCCTCTCGAGTTTTCGGTCGGCGATCATGTATTCTTGAGGATTTCGCCTAACCGTGGCGTCATTCGTTTCGGCGTACGGGAAAAGCTTAGTCCTAGGTATATAGGACCGTTCGATATTCTGGAGCGAGTAGGAGATGTATCCTATCTTCTCGCTCTTCTGCCGTCGCTAAGCGAGGTGCATGACGTGTTCCATGTATCCCAATTACGACGGTATATCCCAGACCCGAGCCATGTCCTGGATCATTCGAAATTGGCTGTTGGTACCAACCTTTCGTATGAGGAGAGGCCCGTGTCTATATTGGATCGGAGAGAGAAGATACTCAAGAATAAGACTATCAAGTTAGTCCGAGTTGCTTGGGGTCATCACTCTTTGGAGGAGTCAACGTGGGAGCGTGAGGATGATATCCGATCGCGATATCCCGACTTGTTTGACTCGTGAGGTATAATGTCTTTCTTATGCCTCATGCCTTCGATTCCTTGCTTGAATGAATGATTCTCTGCCTAGTTATAGCTTGCATGTGATTAATGTAGCTTGTCATTGCTCCTCTAGCCTCTTGATTAAATTCCGAGGACGAAATTCTTTTAAGGAGGGTAGAGTTGTAATGCCTGTTGTTCGTATTACGTATTTTGGAATACGTGTACGTATTTTATCTTGTTCCTAGCTTGGTTTATTTTTGCATTTGCATTTCATTGGCTTGGTTCGGTTCGGTTTATGTGGGTTTGGTTTGGGATCGGTTTTATATGGTAAACCCCCTACCTACCACCACCAACTCCTTTATTAATCCATTCTCTCTATTCTCTCTCTTCATTAATCATCTTCTTCTTCCCCATTACTTCCTTACCTACCAGAGAGAGAGGGAGAGAGAGCTAGGCAAGTGCATCTTGCTTCATGGAGGAACCCACCTTTTATTTGTCCATTCTTTTCCTCATGCGATTTTAGCACTCTTTAGTACTTGGTGTTTTCAATTTCCATGGTTAAATTTGTATAGATCTAAGTTTATAGTACTTTCCAAATTCTTGGGTTTTGATCTAGTTAACATTGTTGTTTTTAAGTATTGATGGTTCCATGTAGTAGAGTAGCTCGTTCTACCCCATTTTGACCAAAGGAAGTTCCAATTTGGGCTCCGGATGAAGGTTTTGTGTAGTTTGGAGGCCATGGTTGTTTGGCTCCTCTTCTCGGACAAGTGGAGAAGAAGAGCAGTACTTGGCCGCATGAATCCTCAAGCGGTAAATCTCTGACCGCATGGCCTTTTCAGCCGCATGAGACTCGTTCGAGCTCAGCCGCATGGAAAGTCCTTCCTAGCCGCATAAGACTTGCTTGAGTACTTGACCGCATGAATCTTCATGCGGCAAGTAATTGAGCCGCATAGTCTTGTTCAGACTCAGCCGCATGAGCCCCTGTTATCTTGAGTCGCATGGACTTCATGTGGCTAGCTTTTCAGCCACATAAGGCCCATCCATCCTCCAGCCGCATATGTATCGCCCTTGCTCAGCCGTATAGGACTTCGTCTGATCATAGCCGCATATGCTGTTGAAACCCGGCCGTATGGCGATTGCTCCCTTCGCAGCCGCATAAGCTGACTCCCCTTCGTCCGTATGAACTCGCCTTTCCAGCCGCATGCGCCTTGGGCTCCCTGAGCCGCATGAGCGTGCAGCCCCAGCCGCATGAACCTGTATTGACCCAGCCGCATGGACTCACTCCCCTTGAGCTGCATGGACTTTTGTGCCCTGTTTTGTTATCTTATTATTATTATTATTATATATATATATTTTTATGTCCATTTTATATCCTTACGCCTTTTGTCCTGAACTTAAAAATCATGAATTCATTTGATATGTTTGGAATTGATAATTGAGCATGACGTGATAGTGACCCGTAGTGGTGCACTCCTGACATAATAACCTGATATGACCTGATAGTGGTTCGTCGTGGCGCACTCCTGACTAGTACACTTGATATGGTAAACCTGACATGATTATCTCGAATGGCTGTTGCGACGGCTACCTGACATGACATGACCTGTATAAATAACATGGACACCGTGGGCGATTGTGCTTGTACAAGTAAACCAGTCCTGTCTTGCATCATGTCTAGGACAGGGACTCCTGAGTACCACGGTCAGGAGTACCTACTGAAATGGACTAAGGCTAAATAACTAGATTAATACATTAGTCATAAAGAGATCTCCCAGCTACAGACAATCCCGTTACCTGGGCACGCCTTGGGATCTGTAGCCTGCCGTCGAGTAGGGCACATTTCTAGCACACTGTCATATGTTGCACCCTTCAAGCTACCTAAGGGTACATTCGTTTCCTGGACGATGTACCCACCTGAATTCAACTCTAATCTTTCAACCCGGGTGACCTGGATGGTCTGCAGGGCTTGTGGCTGTGGAATAATCTCACTGCATCTTGTTAGTAATTAGGCTTGTGATAATCCTAGTTAGTTAAAGTATCAAGCCGTAGTTCTTGTTTGGCCGTAAATTGATTGGATGTAGTCTAACCAGTCTAGTCTTGTCCTGATCCTGTTCCAGATTATTGAATGACCAGAATGCTTGTATTTATTTTACCGATAAATAGTGAGAATTCCAAGTTCTGTTCAGACGAAGGGTTACAACCCCGGTCCTTGTTTGGTTTACGGGTTGTAACCTGGTTATCTAAGTAGTTCCATGGATATCTCGTCGTATATCATCCTGATGTATTTTTTTTATTTTCAGTTCTTACTTTTATTTATATCTTATGCTGATTGCTGGTTTTAGTTCCTAAGTGAAGCCTCCTTTGTGGCACTTGCTCTTTCTGGGGTCTGACCCAGCTGGTTTTGTGTGGCCAGATTTCGGAGCAGCTCCCGAGGATCTACCGACTTTCCAGCCAGATGGTGGCTACTAGACGGAACCCTGGCAACGAGTGGGTTTATTTTTGATCTCCCACTTTATTGTAAACATGTTCTTTTGAGGCGTTTAGCCGACGAGCACCTGTTTAGCTCGATTGCACTTTTACTTAATATCTGCCTACGGGCTGTAACATGATTGACAGATCCTAGGGTTGATCATGTATGACTAAACTCTTGCTAGTCCTGACATTTTGTAACGACTAGCTTCATGATCAGCTGAGTATGTAATGTTTGGGATGCCTTACTATTGTATATTTAATGATCATACATCTTGTAACTCTTACTTACTTGCTTGTGATTGAGAGGCTTGTTCATGACCTTAAGAGACTGTTGGCTTGTAGATGAACCCTCATGTATCTAGACAGCCGTGACCGTATAGTGAGGTGGGTTGCACTTCAATATACGTAGCTGGCTATGCCTGCCCCCGCTCTCCAGTATTATGGTTCTGGGGCGTGACATCTATGGCCTCAAACAAGCTCCTCGAGCTTGGTATGAATGCCTTAGCACTTTCTTACTTGAGAAAGGTTTCTCAAAAGGGAAAATTGACATGACAATGTTTATAAAATCTCTTGATGACGCCATTTTCTTAGTGCAAATTTATGTGGATGACATCATATTTGGGTCTACTAATAAGGTTTTGTGCCAAGAGTTTGCCAAGTGTATGCATAATGAGTTTGAGATGAGCATGATGGTGGAGCTCAACTACTTTCTTGGACTACAAGTCAAACAATACTCACAAGGCGTCTTTATCAGCCAATCAAAGTACACAAAGGATATGCTGAAGAAGTTTGATCTTGACAACATCAAACCAATCAGTACTTCGATGGCTACTACAACAAAACTAGAACCTGATGAAAGTGGCAAACCAGTTGATCAACGTAAGTATCGAGGTATGATTGGTAGTCTACTTTATTTAACTGCTAGTCGTCCAGATATCATGTTTAGTGTTTGCTTGTGTGCTCGATATCAAGCTAACCCTAAGGAATCACACATGACCGCAGTTAAGCATATCTTTCGATATCTTAAAGGGACTGTTACGGTAGGCTTTTGGTATTCCAAAACTACTTCCTTTGACTTAATCGGATATTTCGATACCGATTTTACGGGATGCAAAGTCGACGTAAGACTACCAGAAGCACGTGTCATTTATTAGGTAAGGCTTTAGTCTCTTGATTTAGCAAGAAGCAGAATTCTATAGCACTATCTACAAAAGAAGCTGAATACATCGCAGCTGGACGTTGTTGTGCTCAGATTATGTGGACGAAGCAAACCCTTGAAGACTATAATTTACTGTTTAAGCACATACCAATATTCTGTGATAACACTAGTACAATTAACCTGACCAAAAATATAGTATGTCACTCACGCACTAAGCATATAGAAATTAGACATCATTTTCTACGTGAACATCAAATGCATGGCACTATCAACTTAGAATTTATTGACAATGATCATCAGCTTGCATAATTTTTCACAAAACAACTAGCCGAAGATTGTTTCAATTTTTTTCGTCGAGAATTAGGAATTTTGGATGAAAATGTCGTACAATAAGTTATACCTGCGCAAATAACTATTAAAACATAATCGTACATGGTGACACTGTTTTGGGTGGGTACAAGCCGAAAGGGCCCTTCTGACAACAAGGCGTAAAAGCCTAAGCTACACGCTGTACTAGTCTTCGGACTACCTTAGCTGGGATCAGGCCCCTACAGCTAACCTGAGGCGATTCACCCATACTAATCATTGTTTAACAAAGTTTGTCGCAAGGTTTTATTTATTTTATTGCTAATATAACTCATCATTGCTAATTCAAGACAATTCTTCTTATGTGTTATCAATATTTTTTAGCCTTTCAGAGTTCTCAAACCAAACCCACAGAACTCGGGCCGAATTCTTCCTATGACAGAGTTCGGGCCGAACTCTATGTACTAGGTACCCGAACTATCAGCCATTCCTGGCCATTCATCCGATTTGATCCAAGGGACACGATTTAACTAGTACAGCTGGCTCTACTCTTCATATGCACGAATTTGGACTCTCTTTCCTCATTGCTACCACCTTTAACCTCTCTTCAAATCCTATTTCTCCAAACCCTCACCCTAAAAACTCTATTGTTGGTGCTCTCCCTTCTTCAAAACATGAGATTTCAAGGTTTTTGGAGATTCTTTTCATTATTTTGAGGTATGAACTTTTGTTCTCCATCTACTCTTTCATTATTATTCTTTATATATTTGTCTTTACTTATCATATGGCTCCTAGAATTTTTAATCGGGGAAAGAGGGTTAGAACCAAAGGTGCCTCTTCATCAAACCCTCATTCTCCTCCTCCAAATGTCTAACCCATCCACCCATTGTTCAATCCTCCTCCACCTTCCAATGCCAACACTTATAATGAGCAAATTTTTGTCTCATTAGAAGCATCTAATGAGTGGTACTCGGATTTTCGCTCAAGAAGTGTTGTACCGGGACACCCGATTAATTTTACCATATTCTCCAACTTTGATCCGAACTTCAAGGATATTTGCCTCGATGAACTTGTATCCACACAATCAATCATATACCCCAATGCAATACAAATGTTTTATTGCAATATTACTCACGACGATAACCAAATTTACTCTCGGGTCGCCGGCATTGATATCATGTTTGATGATTTTGATCTTGCTGAATATCTTGAACTTCCCGATCCCAACTCTTGGGAGAAAATTGTTGATGCCCGTGAATTCACTTTTGCTGGAGATATTATTCTTGAAGGGTTCAAAGACATGATGTGTGCACCCAACACCCGTCCTCGACATCTTCGGGCTAAGTTTCTCAACAATCATTTTATGAACTTCATCGCATCATTTTCTCTTCCATCCTGTCAAAAGAAGGATCTACCGATAAGGTTACTTATCATGAGATTATCGCCATTTATTATGTTCACTTTACCATTCCATTTAACTTTTCTCGCACGATGATGGATTGGATGATTCCTGCAAGGAAGAAAGCTAAATCGCTTGTCTATACGATGTATCTTCCGATGATCTTTCGAGCTTTCAACGTCCCTTTGAACGAGTGTCAGTTTTTACATGCTCCTGTATTTTTGTCCAAGGCACATAGGACTGCCCCTGCTCCTGCTCCAGTTGAGGAGGAATCTTCTGACTCAGATGCACCTCAGCCTGAGCCTCCTGCCACTCTCGATACCATTCGCGACATGCTGTACGACCGCTTTAGTTTGGAAGATGATCTTTACACTCAGCTGGACTACCTGACCACTTTGTAGATGAGCTCCATTAGCAACACTCTGCATGATATTCAGTACAACATGGCCCGACATTCCACGATGTCATTTCCTATGGGTCGGGATCCTTCTCACGAAGGCTATCGGATTGATGACCCATGGGCCTTGCGGTACTTGGATCCTGATGCGGCATTTGTTGATCCTTGTCGCTCTGCTAGCGAGCCGTCTGAGTCAGCTGGTCCATCTCGTTCCCATGCTCCATGATGGTCGTGGTCTTCTACTTGCTGCTGCTGCTACTGATGTTCACTTTAGTTATGTTTTTTTATCATTTTTATGTCTTAGCACTCTTTGCACTATGTTTATAGACTTCAGTTTATCATGTATGAACTTTTAGTTTATTTCCTTTGGGTTTATAAAAAATGCTTAGCTATCTCTTATGGTAATCGGTTATGGTTATAAGTTATGTGTTTGCTATCCTTACTTTGTCACATTTATCTCTCTTTACAGGGGAGCTATGATTTATTTTGCTAAATGATAAAAAGGGAGAAGCATAGATATTTGGTTGATGTGATCTTATATGTTGTTGGATATTATATGATCTTGAATATTATATTGCACTTGGAAAAAGATTTTTGTATCAGGACATAACCGGAATAGTTAATTACGGGGGAGCCGACATACCTATTTACGGGGGAGCTACTCAATACAAACTACTCCCTTGAAAATATCATTTTTGTCAATTATCAAAATAGGAGAGATAATTGGCCCAAGCTGATCACAGTCAACCTAATTTAGAGAGTTAAGAACAATATTTGACATGATCCAATGCGACACATTGAGCTCAAAGTCAAGAACATCTTCTATAACATATCAAGCTCAAGACAGACGTCATCAACAAGTTGATCATTGCAATTGTACTAGTACTGAGTCTGTACTTTTCATTTTATTGAGTCTAAGAACTTGTATGTTGAGTCGTACTGATCTATATTGAACCTAGACTTTACTCTCTAAGCTCCACCATTCAAAATAAGACAATCACCAAACCAAACCGATCATCTTATTGCCCATTGTATGTTCTGGACCCATAGAACCGAATTTGGGCCTAACTCTGCCCTAAGAAGAGTTCGGGCCGAACTATGTCTCCTAATTTTTAGGATGCTAATTTTTAGGGCCTGCTTGATACTAGCTGTCCAACTTTCGAAATTTTGAATTCTTGGGACAGAATTCTGGCCGAATTCTTCCTCCTCAGACTAGTATAAATAGAGGTTGTATTCTCTCTTTCCAAATCATCTCTTACCTTCAAATATTCAAGCTTTCTAAGCTCTACTACTCCAAGCCCTACTCTTCCATATCTCCTAAGCCATAACTCTCCTTAGCCCAAGGTGCTCAGTGCGATATCAGCTAGAAGTTGTATGCATGCGTGAAAGAAAAGTCACTTGGACAATTCCAAGTTTCGCCTCTGCGAAGTTGTAAGAAGTTGGCATGCTCTTCTGAGTAAAGGCACGTAGTTGTACCCTATGTCACAAATAGTGGATTTCAATCCTGAGCGAGATTTCTCATGCCTGGACTAGTCTCCACGAGGGAAACCGGGTTAAATCGCTGTGTTTGCGTATGCTCTTCTGATCTCTATTTACTTTCTCATTACTCTCTGATTACTTACTCTCTTGGTAGTTGTTTTTGGACTTGATATAGAGTTAAATTTTTAATTGGTTATTATCGACATAAACTCTATTCACCCCCTCTAGAGTTGCCTACACGTAACTTCACAAATGACCTTCTAGGTCAAGTGTATCTACCCGTCTCATCCCTGGGTTTTACCCAACGAAGTCATTCTAGACTTACCCACAACCGACAAAATCAATCCAACAATTCTTAAGGGTCAATCTCGAAGCCATCATATAGAACTTTATCAATCGAACATCCAAACTTTTAGTTTTTCACTTGCATACACACAACATTACCTGCTCAATCTGACTTATATTTCCCTATCTTACTCAAATTGTGTCTATTCCATTGGCCAACTATTTAAAGTCTTATTCTAATATTGCTATCTTAATAGTCTATCATTTGCCATCTCTTTGTTTCGGTCTCCATGTAACGTATTTTATTCCCACATTTCCATATCATCGATACGGTCTGTACTCTTTTAACCAACAAAATAAGGCAACTATATAAGTGTATCTCTTCTGAAAGCATCCTCTATGAATTTCTGTTAGCATCGAACACGGTCATCTCTTAGCTATACAAGTGAACCATCAATATTCCTTTTGCATCATCTTTTTTATGATTCCATAAGAAGATTTACTATTCATACACCTATCCAATATCTATGGCACCAAACATCTAGCATCCGTACCTCGGTCATTTAGTAGATACGACATAACTCATTAGCTAAGTCATAATTCAATAATTTTGCATTCCACCCAAACTCGTTATTCATACGACAACATCATTTACCAACAAGGTCTATTTCTTTTTATAGCACCTCGATACTTCTTAGTATCCCAGCCATCAAAGAATTGTAAGGAACATCTACTATTTAATGCATCAAAGAACAAGTGTTCATTCTCTATGCCTCAACATAATCAAGGGTCATAACTTGTTAATTCGGGACACGTCTAATTCTCTCAAGCACAACGTACATGGCCATCTATTTTCTCAAATCTATTCTTTAACTTTTCGGTCGTTGATGCAACTCTTTGCATCTTCTAAATCATTTGCAACGTTCCGATAAGCGTCTAACATCACCATCAATTTGTCGATGTCCAACATGCAATTCCGTCTACTCAATTCCGGCATCATTCTATATTCGATCTATAGTTGTTCTCGCAAAATCTTTTGATAGCAACACCCCACCATCGTTACTGAGCCTACTATCCTTTTACCCAACTGATTCAAGTAATGCTTGAATCTGTAATTCGTTCCTTTCCCAACCAAGGCATTCATTTCATATTCTTAATTTCTCATTTACCCAGCATAATGCTAACCACTTCAAATCTCGCATCGGGTCATCCGAACTTAATAATCAAGAAACACATCTAGCCATTATGTATCAATTGTAATCCCAGCTACGACTCGATACTACCCAAATACCTTATAGGTAAGCAATCACTATATTATGAACACGGTCAAGGGTCATCTTATCGCTAAGATGGTAGAGCCATATACCACTCAGAACTCAAGCCATCACCGACACAAAATTCCTTTCGCATCAAACCAACGTCCAATATGGACTATCCATCCCGTAGTGGCTCTGCCGACCACAAATACCAAGTCAATTTCCTCGCATCCGAAACATAACCAAGCCAACACACAAGCCAACTCAAAATTCTGTCGATTAACATTCATTGACATCCATGCACATTCTGTTCCAACATACCTTGCCATCACCCACAGTCGATTGCTGCATAACAATCGACTTCAATGAATCCTACGCATAAGACATCTAGCACACATACCAACTTATTATCACATCGTATCATTGTTATTAGTTTTGGTATCTTTTAGAAATTCAACAAAGCACACATATCACAACCCACATATTTAGACTTGTTGTATGGAATACCCAATGAACGGCTAGAAGGATCAACGGACTTTCAGTCAAAGGAACAACTTAGAATAATTTGGAAGCAATACGGAATAATCGTGGACGCACTTTGAGTCATCGTAGAGACAACTTTGATTTCATCGCGGAAGCAACTTTGAGTATTCGCGGAAGCAACTTTGATTCACAGCGGAAGCAACTTTGACTAATTGCGGAAGCAGTCTTTGAATCATCGCGAAAGCAGTTTTAAATCATCTTAGTAGCAACATTGATTTGAAACAAATCGAATAAGAATCCAAGGATGTGAAGCCATGCTCTGATACCATTTTGTCACACTCCAATCTCGAAGGATCGAAAATTAGCCACTGGACGTGACGCTGTACAAGTCTAGATTGCACTTGTACAAGGCAAAACATTATAGTTCCTGATATTTCTCAGAAAACAACGACAGCGCAGCAAAACCAAGCAGATAAATTGAAGTCACGCAAGATTATGAAGAAACGTCTCTCTTTATTGATAATTGTAATGACTTAAAAGACTTGCCACGGAATACAAAGTTTATAACTGATTAGAAGACTCTTGAATAGCCAACTGAATATATACACTTGTCCATTAGGCTACAACTGAATATGCCGACTTTCTTACAATAAACTTACCAATTTGGCTACAATCTCACTGGTACAACTGAGTTACACTATTCCTTACATTATGTCTCGTATAGCAGAAGATATCGTATTGCAAGAAGAGCTTCTACACACCCATCTGATTCATCGATGCCAAGCACTGATCAAACGATTTCCCCATGCATGAGCACTTGTAATATTGCCCACAACGTGGGTCAGTACATCATCAATGTACTGGCGAGCGGTGTTATGACCCACACCCACTGTGAGGGTACGAGCACGTAACAACGCCCAGCCTACGCCGCAGTGTCGGCAGTAGAACACTGTCCTAGGTTACTATCTAACCAGCAACTCACGCAATTATAATGTACTTGTCAAATCTCAACTCCGAACGGAGGACAAGTATAGATATAACAGAACCTCAATCACAGTCTAAGCACGATATAATATCACAGAAGAATAACTAAGAAATAGAAGATAACTACTAAAATAATAAAAACTCTCAACAATCTTAAATACTAAACAAGTCTCAAATCAATACAAGTTCAACATGAAAAACAAATGCTAGTCTACTAAACTAAATCCTGATCAAGTGTCGGGGCCAAAGGTAGCCAAGCCGTCTCCTGGTCCATAATAAGTAGGGCAAGTGTCCTCAGGACAATCATCTGTAAAATTTTCAACAGGTCCAGTCAGAAAAGGAACGAGTACAACTCATCAAGAAATCTCAAGTAAATGACAGAGAACTATAAACAGTTATAGACAGTTATATTGATGAATCATGGCAGTTTATACGAGTAATGATGTAGAGAACAGTTAAGGTACAAGGAAGGTAAAGTAACTAAACAAGAAGAGGAACATGGCAATGAAGACTGTAAAATATAATCTAGCTGAACTAGAGTAGCATGATATAAGTCTAGACAGTATAATAAGAGTCATGTGTGAGTCCAGATAATGTAATCTAATACCAGGTGATTCCAGCACGAGATGAGTCCAGTATAAGGTGAGTCCAGTCAGTGATCAAAGGTTCCAGGGTGAGTCCAGACTATACTCTAACAGTGTATTTTAAAATATCGGGACCGACATGTAAACGGCTGTAGTTAATACGGCACACCGCACACTCGGCTAAGTGTGGGATGGCTATCATTCTAGTATAAAGCCAAGGGAGTGGTTCCAGTATTTGGGTATGTTTACATGTCTACTCCAATATTTCCCTGCCCGACAAGTACAAGTGAATCCAGAACCCGACACGAATAAATACAAGTCCAGCCAGAACACGAATGATGCCAGTAAGTGATTCCAGTAGGTGATTCCAGTAGGTGATTCCAATAGGTGATTCCAAAAATAGAGGCCAGACATGAATAAATGAGTGTCGCATGAAATGGATCCAGTAATATCAAATCGTGTTTGAAATAGAGAATCAAATAGAACTAGCTATAACTGAAGTACAGTAAATGAGAGAACTATCAGAGAATGTACTCGCCTGATACACTGAAAAGAGTAGTGTAATATCAGATGCCTGCACCAGAGTCACAATATCCTAAATAGAGCAGTATGGGTTATAATATGTTTAAAATAAGGTAAATGAAGTCTACGATGCAATCTACATGATTTCTAGGTCAATCTAGGTCAAAGTCAACTCTAAGTCAAACCTGGTCAACTGTCTAGGTCAAACTAGGTCCAAGTCAAACTTGGTCAACTCTCTAGTCTATCAAGTCTCACTAAGCTTAACCAACCTATTCTAGCACACACACACAATATCTAGGCTATACAAGCCAACATCACTCCTACACTGGCATTCAAGCCATACACACAGGCTATGAGCCATAGGCTATAGGCCATAGGCTAATCACACATTACACACATTATGTATTCCCACATATTTCACATATTTAAAATATATTTAATTTATATAAAGAACACACTTAGGCTACATTATAATATATATCACATATATAGATATATATGCATATATATATATATATATATATATATATATATATATATACATAGAGTGATAGGGAGAGGAACATGTGTGTACCAAATGTGTTAACAGTATAGTGTAGTGTCACATGTGTGTGTGTGACAATAGGAAAACTGTGAGTACATGGAAACAAGGAGTATGTGTGATACAAAGGGTGGCAATGTGTGTGTGATTCTCAAATAGAAATTAGTGTGTGTGTGTGTGATAGGTTTTAGGCTAGTGTATAAACTAGTGTGTGTGTAGATGGTACATGTGAGGGTGTCCATGTGAAATAGGTTAGTGTGTATCATGGAACGTGTGGTACATGAATGTGAAATAGGAATAGTGTTATGTCAATATGTAACAGGTATTCAAGGGTGGCTAATTTCAGGGAATAGTTCCCAGATTTGTGTGAGTGTGGGTGTAGGACATGTGAATCATGTGTGAATTTAGGAGACAATTAACCTATAACCAGTGGTGCAATATGACAGTCCTGTGTGTGCTCTCAGGATTCATAATTGTGTGTGTGTGTGCACTTGACAATCAAGTGTAATAGGAAAATTGAGTGTTAACAGTAAAGGGTTTTTATCAAACCAAATCATGAATCAATCCTTGACAGTAAGCTAATACATGTGAGTCTCAGGTATACTGTTTAGGTAGGGAGTGTACATGTGTTTGTGTGTATATGTGGTACCACAATGTGTGAGTGTCAAATCAGTTTTGTGTAATAGGAATATGGCAGTTTATGTAATAGGATTCAGTGTGGTGTATATGACAGGGTTTACATGGAACATGGGCAATGTGAATGTGTGTGTAATCAGTGAGGGTTGTAGTGTCAAAGATAGTTGGGTATTGGTAAAACAGAACAGTGATGTAGTTAATGGAAAACAGGGAATAGGTACTCAAGAATTAAGTGTAATGACAGTTAGTAATAGGGTTTTTCGGACTTAAAGCTAACAGTAAGTAGGACCTGTGTATAATTCTCAGGAATGTGGCAATGGAATTCTGAATCAGTAGTGTGCAATATGGCAGGAACATTTCAGCATTTCAATGTGTGCATGAGTGAATCTTAGGATTAGTAATCATCTATAACAGAAATCAGCAATTCCTTCACACATTCAACCCAAAACCTAAATTCGAAACCCAATACTCAGCCACAATTCATAATACCACATTGCAGTAAATTAACTCATGTATAAATGAATTCAACATGGTGATTAAATCGTGGGGAAAATGGTTTAAAAATTCATTAAATTCAGAAAATAGAACTGTGTGCACACATTAGTGTTCTCAGAAATCATGACAGTGGGGTGTGTGTTTGCAAGTGTACAGGGCTATAGGGTGATGTGTGGATGTATAACTAACATGACAGTAGGTGTAATAAAATATTATCATTTCTGCAGTCTTAGGAAAAGACTGAAAACAGTGACAGTTCCATAATGGTTCAAGCATTCAACATCCATTTCGAAAACCTATCATCCAAAATCCCACACAATCATAAACTAACATTAAAGTAACCTAATACACATGTGTAATTGAATTAATCATGGAAATTAAGCAGGGAAATCAGTTTAGAATATGATTTAAGTTCAGAAATTCAAAACAAGAAAGTAATTGGCTCGAACCCCTAATTGACATAGGAAAAACCCAATAATTGTCAAATTGATTATGCCAACATGAAGTGCACACGTGTACATGTCATATGGATGCATTCGTGTCCAGAAAATAGGACACGAGGTGTCCAAGTGCTTGAAAACACACAACATACGCACAGACTGCACTGTCTCGTACAGCGAGTCCACGCTCTCGTAGATGCGACACGAGGCATGACACGTCTCGTGCTCGTGTCCACGTGTAGCCCACATATAGGCCTATACACGCGACACAACACGAGACATGGCGGACACGCATACGCATGATACGACACGCGTATCAGACGCATTTCTTCGCGCGTACAGTCCCTGTGTATAACCAGTACGGCCTCGTTTTCGTGTCCGACATGAAACGAGGTATCGTGAAACTTGGGGAGTGTCATCTCAGTCACTGCCCCAACCTCTATGCCAAGTTTTGTGTGTCGAAACGCTGTGTCCAGTGAGAAATAGGACACGGGTAGCAGGACAGCGCACACGCGTGTCATACAGCGTGTCCGCACCCCATTTCGACACAAAATCGACACAAAAATCACATCAGTCTTCACAAAAGTTAATATACACATTTAGATCTACAAATTCATATAATTAGTTTTACAAAAATCAAAAATAAAATCCTAAGAGGCATTCTATCAAACACCTATACATACACTATGACACATGTCCGATACAAACAGAAAACGGACACAAAATTGACCCAAACTTTAGGGATAGCTAGGGGACTCCTAGATCAAGCCCTAAATACAAGAAAAACAAAATATTAGATCAATTTATGAAGTTTTACCTATAGGTGCAAAAAGCAAGAAAAGCTTCAAATGAGGGGTATTCTTCTTGATAGCCAAAATCTCCAAATTGATTCAAACCTGAGATTTCTCTCCATGAATACAAAATAGGGCTAGATTAGGATCATATGCAAAAGACTAGAGTGAAAATAGATTAAAAATAAAGAATCTAGGGATTGGGGAAGAAATGACATTACCTCTTTCTTCAATTTGTTGGAAAAATCACAAAGAGGTAAGAACAATCAATGAGAAGATTATTTATAGGGAGGGGAGCCCTAGTGGCTGGTCATAATGTGAAAGTTAGGGTTAGGGCTTCATGCTATGGGCCATGGGCTTAAGTCATAAGTCATTTAATAAAAATCACAAGTCATTGCATTGAACCATAAGTCATTTCACTTAAACTAATTCTCCTATTTCAAAACTAGTTCCTAATGACTAAAAATAGGTTAACTTAAGTTAGACTAGGGTCACCATAGCTAGGGTTAGCTTCTAGGCTAGTCTACAAGTCTCTATAAGTCAAAGTCACATATAGCAATCACCAATTCACTAAATTAAAATAATTTCAAATTTCACTAAATGACAAAAATACCCTTAGGCTAAAAAGTTATAATTAGTCATCCTAATCACATGACTAGGCTCCCTTGGTCATGGTTAGTCTCTAGGCTTAGCAAAACTAGGGCTTAACTAGTTAACCATCAAAATCGCAATTCAACATTTTAAATAGTTTTAAATTGATTGAAAATCACAAAAAATCACAATATGATTTAAATATCATTATTAAATGTTTATAATTATAAAATTTCAAAATTACCCTCATTTGGAAAACTGGGTGTTACAAGTCTACCCCCTAGAAGAATTTTGTCCTCGAAATTAAGATGATTGTACTCCTCCTAGGTCAAACCCCCAATCAAACAAGGTCGAAGGATAATATGCAATCATAGTCCTACTGGTCGTGATTCCACAGTCTTGAAAAGGGTAACTACGCTATCTAGCATATCACAAGAATAACCTTACAGGTACTAATGGAAATCACACATGAAGGTGGAAAGAAGGACAAGAAAGACAGACCTGCTAACCCGTCACCCATAGTGTAGGTCTACTCGACTGTCAGCACAAAAGCCCTGCCCCTCTGGGGTATATTCCTCTGATGGTGCGGGGCACGGTGCTACGCTATAGGTGGCCTAGCTCCCTCTATCTAATCCATGATACTCAAGTAACATCCACACTAATATTCTATTCCATCATACTAGGGCACCATCTATATGGTATCAATTCTAAAATCTGATAATCATATCCGTCTATCCAGAACCATGTTACCAGAATTCTTGTTACGCCAGTAAGTACTACAGCGATAATCCATAGAGTCTGCGACTAAGGTACATACCTCTAGAATTATGGTATTTAAAATTTTTGCATTGCCGCTAGCTTGGCTGCAAAAACCTTAAATTCCCACACCCGAGAAATACATCCAAACTTAGACTCTATCTCATCGCCAAACCAGCTAATATGGCTGTAGAAGACTTTAGATTCTATGACTGAGGCAACCTAGCCCATAATGTTATCTTGGTAGAAAATCAAGTCAATAATGAATACCAAGAATCAAATTCAACGATGAACAAGGAAGTGGACAGAAACTGTCAGAATCGAATTTCGAGAAAGTTTATAATGAGATTCTCAAGGGTCATCCCAAGAATCTTCTCAAGTAGTCCTAACTATGATTGAGTACTCTCTCAACTAAAGCCTATTCCTTAGTTCTTATCGCAGGCTGTAGTGATACTCTAGTTCGAATACCACTACATAAACTCGACCTGCATAGGACACCACTAAAAACGTGTCACGACCCGCACCCACTGTGAGGGTACGAGCACGTAACAATGCCCAGCCTACGTCACAGTGTCGGTGGTAGAACGCTGTCCTAGGTTACTATCTAACCAGCAACTCACGCAATTATAATGTACTTGTCAAATCTCAACTCCGAACGGAGGACAAGTATAGATATAACAGAACCTCAATCACAGTCTTAGCACGATATGATATCACAGAAGAATAACTAAGTAATAGAAGACTACTAAAATAATAACAACCCTCAACAATCTCAAATACTACACAAGTCTCAAATCAATACAACAAGTTCAACATGAAAAACAGATGCTAGTCTACTAAACTGAATCCCGATCACTCCTGAGTGTCGGGGCCAAAGGTAGCCAAACCGTCTCCTGGTCCATAATAAGTAGGGCAAGTGTCCTCAGGGCAATCATCTGTAAAATTTTCAACAGGTGCAGTCAGGACAGGAACGAGTACAACTCATCAAAAAATTTCAAGTAAATGACAGAGAACTATAAACAGTTATAGACAGTTATATTGATGAATCATGGCAGTTTATACGAGTAATGATGTAGAGAACAGTTAAGGTACAAGGAAGGTAAAGTAACTAAACAAGAAGAGAAACATGGCAATGAAGACTGTAAAATATAATCTAGCTGAGCTAGAGTAGCATGATATAAGTCCAGACAGTATAATAAGAGTCATGTGTGAGTCCAGACAATATAATCTAATACCAGGTGATTCCAGCACGAGATGAGTCCAGTATAAGGTGAGTCCAGTCAGTGATCAAAGGTTCCAGGGTGAGTCCAGACTATACTCTAACAATATATTTTAAAATATCGGGATCGACATGTAAACGGCTGTAGGTAATACGGCACACCGCACACTTGGCCAAGTGTGGGATGGCTATCATTCCAGTATAATTCCAAGGGAGTGGCTCCAATATTTGGGTATGTTTACATGTCTACTCCAATATTTTCCCGTCCGACAAGTACAAGTGAATCCAGAACACGACACGAATAAATACAAGTCTAGCCAGAACACGAATGATGCCAGTAAGTGATTCCAGTAGGTGATTCCAGTAGGTGATTCCAGAAATAGAGGCCAGACATAAATAAATGAGTGTCACATGAAATGGATCCAATAATATCAAATCGTGTTTGAAATAGATAATCAAATAGAACTAGCTACAACTGAAGTACAGTAAACGATAAGTAAATGAGAGAACTATCAGAGAATGTACTCGCTTGATACTCTGAAAAGAGTAGTATAATATCAGATGCCTGTACCAGAGTCACAATGTCCTAAATAGAGCAGTATTTGTTATAATATGTTTAAAATAAGGTAAATGAAGTCTACGATACAATCTACGTGATTTCTAGGTCAATCTTGGTCAAAGTCAACTCTAAGTCAAACCTGGTCAACTATTTAGGTCAAACTAGGTCCAAGTCAAACTTGGTCAACTCTCTAGTCCATCAAGTCTCACTAAGCCTAACCAGCCTATTCTAGCATATACACACAATATCTAGGCTATACAAGCCAACAGCACTCCTACACAGGCATTCAAGCCATACACACAGGCTATGAGCCATAGGCTATAGGCCATAGGCTAATCACACATTACACACATTATGTATTCCCACATATTTCACACATTTAAAATATATTTAATTTATATAAAGAACACACTTAGGCTACATTATAATATATATCACATATATAGATATATATGCATATATATATATATATATATATATATATATATATATATATATATATATATATATATATATATATATATATATATATACATAGAGTGATAGGGAGAGGAACATGTGTGTACCATATGTGTTAACAGTGTAGTGTAGTATCACATGTGTGTGTGTGACAATAGGAAAATAGTGTGTACATGGAAACAAGGAGTGTGTGTGATACAAAGGGTGGCAATGTGTGTGTGATTCTCAAATAGAAATTTGTGTGCGTGTGTGATAGGTTTTAGGCTAGTGTATAAACTAGTGTGTGTGTAGATGGTACATATGAGGGTGTCCATATGAAATAGGTTAGTGTATATCATGTAATGTGTGGTACATGAATGTGAAATAGGAATAGTGTTATGTCAATATGTAACAGGTATTCAAGGGTGGCTAATTTCAGGGAATAGTTCCCAGATTTGTGTGAGTGTGGGTGTAGGACATGTGAATCATGTGTGAATTTAGGAGACAATTAACCTATAACCAGTGGTACAATATGACAGTCCTGTGTGTGCTCTCAGGATTCATAATTGTGTGTGTGTGTGTGCACTTGACAGTCAAGTGTAATAGGAAAATTGAGTGTTAACAGTAATGGGTTTTTATCAAACCAAATCATGAATCAATCCTTGACAGTAAGCTAATATATGTGAGTCTCAGGTATACAGTTTAGGTAGGGAGTGTACATGTGTTTGTGTGTATGTGTGGTACCATAATGTGTTAGTGTCAAATCAGTTTTGTGTAATAGGAATATGGCAGTTGATGTAATAGGATTCAGTGTGGTGTATATGACAGAGTTTACATGGAACACGGGCAATGTTAATGTGTGTGTAATCAGTGAGGGTTGTAGTGTCAAAGACAGTTGGGTATTGGTAAAACAGAACAGTGATGTAGTTAATGGAAAATATGGAATAGGTACTCAAGAATTCAGTATAATGACAGTTAGTAATAGGGTTTTTAGACTTAAAGCTAACAGTGAGTAGGAAAAACCTGTGTACAATTCTCAGGAATGTGGCAATAGAATTCTGAATCAGTGGTGTGCAATGTGGAAAGAACATTTCAGCATTTCAATGTGTGCATGAGTGAATCTCAGGATTAGTAATCATCTAAAACAGAAATCAACAATTCCTTCGCACATTCAACCCAAAACCTAAATTCGAAACCCAATACTCAGCCACAATTTATAACCCCACATTGCAGTAAAGTAACTCATGTATAAATGAATTCAACATGGTGATTAAATCGTGGGGAAAATGGTTTAAAAATTCATTAAATTCAGAAAACAGAACTGTGTGCACACATTAGTGTTATCAGGAATCATGACAGTGGGGTGTGTGTTTGCAAGTGTACAGGGCTATAGTGTGATGTGTGGATGTATAACTAATATGACAGTAGGTGTCATGAAATATGATCATTTCTGCAGTCTTAGGAAAAGACTGAAAAATAATGACAGTTCTATAATGGTTCAAGCATTCAACATCTATTTCGAAAACCTATCATCCAAAATCCTACACAATCATAAACTAAAATTAAAGTAACCTAATACACACGTGTAATTGAATTAATCATGGAAATTAAACAGGGAAATCAGTTTAGAATAGGATTTAAGTCAGGAATTCAAAACAGGAACTCAGTGTATCAGTAATTGGCTCGAACCCCTAATTGACATAGAAAAAACCCAATAGTTGTCAAATTGATTGTGCCAACATGAAGTGCACACGTGTACGTGTCATAGGGATGCATTCGTGTCCAGAAAATAGGACACGAGGTGTCCAAGTGCTTGAAAACACACAACATATGCACAGACTGTACTGTCTCGTACAACGAGTCCACGCTCTCGTAGACGCGACACGAGGCACGACACATCTCGTCCTCATGTCCACATGTAGCCCACATATAGGCCTATACACGCGACACAACACGAGACACGGCGGAGACGCATACGCGTGATACGATACGCGTTTCTTCGCGCGTACAGTCCCTGTGTATGACCAGTAAGGCCTCGTTTTCGTGTCCGACACGAAACAAGGTGTCATAAAACTTGGGGAGTGTCTTCTCAGTCACTGTCCCAACCTCCGTGCCAAGTTTTGCGTGTCGTAACACTGTGTCCAGTGAGAAATAGGACACGGGTAGCAGGACAGCGCACACGCGTGTCGTACAGCGTGTCCGCACCCCATTTCGACACGAAATTGACACGGAAATCACATCAGTCTTCACAAAAGTTAATATACACATTTAGATCTACAAATTCATATAATTAGTTTTACAAAAATCAAAAATAAAATCCTAAGAGGCATTCTATCAAACACCTATACGTACACTATGACACATGTCCGATACGGACACCAAACGGACACAAAATTAACCCGAACTTCAGGGACAGCTAGGGGACTCCTAGATCTAGCCCTAAATGCAAGGAAAATAGAATATTAGATCAATTTATGAAGTTTTACCTATAGGTGCAAAAAGCAAGAAAAGCTTCAAATGGGGGGTGTTCTTCTTGATAGCCAAAATCTCCAAATTGATTCAAACCTGAGATTTCTCTCCATGAATACAAAATAGGGCTAGATTAGGATCGTATGCAAAAGACTAGAGTGAAAAAGGATTAAAAATGAAGAATCTAGGGATTGGGGAAGAAATGACATTACCTCTTTCTTCAATTTGTTGGAAAAATCACAAAGAGACAATAACAATCAATGAGGAGATTATTTATAGGGAGGGGAGCCCTTGTAGCTGGTCATAATATGAAAGTTAGGGTTAGGGCTTCATGCTATGGGCTATGGGCTTAAGTCATAAGTCATTTAATGAAAATCACAAGTCATTGCATTGAACCATAAGTCATTTCACTTAAACTCATTCTTCTATTTCAAAACTAGTTCTAATGTCTAAAAATAGGTTAACTTAAGTTAGACTAGGGTCACCATAGCTAGGGTTAGCTTCTAGGCTAGTCTACAAGTCTCTATAAGTCAAAGTCACATATAGCAATCACCAATTCACTAAATTAAAATAATTTCAAATTTTACTAAATGACCAAAATACCCTTAGGCTAAAAAGTTATAATTAGTCATCCTAATCACATGACTAGGCTTCCTTGGTCATGGTTAGTCTCTAGGCTTAGCAAAACTAGGGTTTAACTAGTTAACCATCAAAATCGTAATTCAACATTTTAAATAGTTTTAAAGTGATTAAAAATCACCAAAAATCACAATATGATTTAAATATCATTATTAAATGATTATAATTATAAAATTTCAAAATTACTCTCATTTGGAAAACTGGGTGTTACAAGCGGTGCTGGCCCAACTCTCTTAAGAAGACAACACTAAGTAATCATGTTATAGAACATTATTAATTATGGTTTTTCTCGTTGCCTTAGGGTCAATTTCATATTTATAGCTGACAAGAAGTAAAGCATGCAAATCTCATAGCTAACATAATTTAGCATAAAGTTATCACCCTTTGTTGGTTCTTATCCACGGTCGTATAGCCATCCCTGTACATTTATAATACTTACTCCGCCTGCACAAGACATTGTTATGAACAATATCATGATTCAATATAATTATCACCGTTCAGGTGATTCTTACCAACAACTGACATCCTTTCCTGTATTTGAGTAATAACTTAATCTTCCTGCATAAGACACATTAGTACTGGACCTATCTATATGAAGGTCACTGACTACACGTCATCTTGGGCCATCTTACATGTATAACGGTGCCCCTTGCAGTGCGGGTAGCTAGCCCCACTGAAGGTCCGACATATCGTGCTACTACTTCAGCACAGTACTACTACTTCAGCACGAGGTTCCCCCAAGACGAATCGGTTTCCAAGGCCTTGGAATACCGTTTGAGGAACTACCTTGTCGACAAGTTGTCTATGACCATGCAAATATATACAACTTACCTATGAAGAGACATATAATGCATGATAAGGAAAACTAAGTAATTAAGCCATCTTTCTCATTAACCATCGTTCTCATTCGTATTGCCATCTTGCCTTGAGCCAACGCTCACATTATCATCTGCCCAATCTAGGGTCTTAGTGTAATCAACATTCTACATCGACACAGGATAAAAGAATGTGATTACCTAAGCCCTTCCTCACATCTTTGATACCATACATCTTTCCAACCAAACTCAATGTACTCACGCCCAATTCCTGGGACTTAGCATCTGTTCAGTATCAATCCATCGAGCTAAGTCTCGATATACTCACTGCCCAAGTATTTGGGGCTTTGCCTTCACCTGTCATGTAATTCATTGCTAAGCACGCAAGCATACAATTCATTTAAAATGATTCGAAGCACACCATTCATAAAATGATTCGCAACAGCTTTCGATTCATGTGATTAATTATCTTTGATTATCTTTCTGACTTTTATGCAAGGTGTTATTCAAAAATTCAACGAGTAAACACAGCATACTATCTTTCTTTTTATTAAGCGTGAAGCTAAAAGATCTTCGAAGGGTTTAACACTACTCACTTTGATAAGACGATTCCTGCCACGATCGCGTAGCCTTCCAAGCGATCCTTCCGAATATTCTTATGTCCAATAAGACTTCATCGAACCAACCATCCATTATAAGGCATCTTGTGGGTTGGTGCACTATACGATATGCCGTCTCCCATAAAAATATGCTCCAGAAACGAAACCTCCTTGAGAAAGAAATCACACTTGCTAAGCTTTGCAAAAAGTTGCTCATTTCTCAAGGTCCCCAAGACGGTCCGTAGATGCTGCTCATGCTCCTCTTGGCTCTTCGAGTAAATCAAGATATCATCTATAAAGACGAATACAAAATTTTCCAAGTACTGATGGAAGATCTTGTTCGTTAGGTTCATGAAGACCGTGGGAGCATTCGTCAAACAGAATGACATGACCAAAAACTTGTAGTGTCCAAACCTTGATCGGAACGCCATCTTCGGAATATCTTCCTTCCGAACTTTCAATTGATGATAGACCGATCGTAAGTCGATCTTGGAGAATACTTTTGCTCCACTCAATTGATCGAATAGATCGTCTATACACAGCAAGGGGTACATGTTCTACACCGTCACTACATTCAAGGCTCTATAATCGATACACATGTGCACTGTCCCATCTTTTTTGGCACAAAAAAACCGATGCTCCCCATTGTGACGCACTGGCACAGATAAAGCCTTTCTTCAGTAATTCATTGATCTGCGTCTTCATCTCTACCAACTACTTGGGTGCTAGCCGATATACTCGAGATGAGATAGGCTCGGCTCCGGAATAAGCTCAATGGAAAACTCGATGTCTCGATCGGTCAGGTGGTAGTCCAGGCAACTCCTCGAGAAACACATCATAGAACTCTGTGATAATAGGATGCTGAGGGGTGTCATGCATCATCATGTAAGTCTCTAATACGGGTGCATCGCTTCTCTCTCTCGCTTCTTTAGTAAACTCAAACTCCGTCTCATTCGGGGGTAAAAAGATGATACTGTCCATATGGCAGTCTATAAGGGCAAAATGCTGGCTCAACTAGTCCATCCCAAGGACTACATCGAAAGTCGACATAGAAAATACAAGAAGTCATGCTTTCATCTCTCTACCACATATCACTACAGGACAAAGTCTACAAATGCCACTAACAGGAACAACTCCTCCTCCAGTTAGGATTCTAATGTTTTAAGATAAAGATGTGATGGGGATGCTGTGTCTAGTGGCAAAACTAGTAGCTATTATCATGACCCGCTCTCGAATAATCGGACACGAGTCGGACACGCCCATCCTTTATCGTTAGACACAACAAAGTAAGCTGTACCAATCTAGGAAAACTAACCAGATAATCATAATGTATATAATCACAGCATCTAAAAACGTATCCCAGAATGATCACCATAATCCACAATTCTATGTATATAAATGTACGAGTCATCTAGAATGAAATATACATGAATTCTAAAGACAATATCTAAAAGTAAGGCTAACAGTCTAAACCTGAAACCTCAAGCTAAGTCATGACCATCCTGCTCAGCTAAGATCCCGGGCTCTGGCCCACAAGGTAGAATGATATCCTGCAAGTATACCTGCAACTTATCCAGTCAAGAGCGGAGCAAAGTACAGTTCTAGGTAATGAACAAGACATCATGATATGAAAGTACAAGGGAACATGGTATGTAAAGCACAAGAAGGAATATGGTGTATAAGTACATGAAAGAACATGGTATGTAAGAACATGGTATCTCAGAAATCATAGAAAATAAGTACAAGGTATATCTCCTGAACATGTGTGCACAATATTTGAAATATAACTAATTATGTGACCGTCTAGGGGTAAGCACATGAAAGCACATGAATGGTACGGCTTAGGATCCGCATGCACGATGCGGGGTCTAAGCTAAACACACCTGAGTTGTTTCTTGGGTTTGGTCACATAAATAGTATATTTCCCCACCCCAGGTACAAGTAATAAGAACAAGGAACATGAACACCAGAAATACATGTCGTGTTGCAGCGTGTCAATTAAGAAAGCACAGGATATAATAAAATGCACAAGACCATAGAATGTACTTGCCTTTGCTCCAGGAAAGTACGGGTGAAGATCGGAGCTAGATGTCCTCCTGTTTAATTAAGTACAAGTTGGTTAAGTTTGAGACAGTTATCACTAGCTATGTTCCCTTAACTATAATAAATATCTATAGCATAATTATTCAGACTATCACTAATTATTTAAGGATAGTTTACTTGTAACTGCATGGAGACAACTAAGATAGGATCATCCAATTTAGCTTTATTTAAAGAAAATATAGTTTAGTAGTAAAACAATGCTAATAAGATTTATAACTATTCAACTATTTTAAATATATATATAGAAAGTTTAAGTATGAAAATATTCTTCTGAAATAATAATATAGACTACAGTAACAATTTGTTTAAATTGATCTAGTCCATACTAGGACTGGACTTGCTCAGCCCAAGACCAGCCTCTAAATAATCGTTACTCGGCCCATCCCCCAGTCCTTGTACTCAAGTGTCAAAACTGAGGAAGCAAGGGGTGAAACACATGAATTTACTCATTTGGCCAAAGTTCTTTGCTAACACAGTCCAAGTCAGACAATCTTAGGAACCAAACCAACCCACACAACATCTATAGGAAAGAATATACAGAGTTCCTCTACAACTAATAGGCACACCATTAAAACTGAGTATTGTAACCCTACAACAAGGATATAATAGTCCACTCCTATTATGACTACACTTTTACAAAAATTAACGGCTATGTATAAGATTGCTAGAAAAATGGAACTCTTCTACCGGCTTGATATTACCATAGTCCAATTGGCTCAATGCCTTGAATAACTACCAAGGAAAATCAAGACTAGCCCACCTTCCAAACAACTAAGAAGTTCAACAGGTAACAATTTAATGCTGAACAACCCTATACTAATTTAGACCAATCATGCCATAAACTGAACTCTTCAATAGACAAGGCATCCTTCCCAGGTTCGAATCAGCCGAAGAAGCTAAATATACAGAACGAAATTAATAAGAATTTACAACCAAATCGAATCAAACATTCAACAAAATTCTACTGTACGAACGGAGGTTAGGTCCAAGTCCAGGTCCCCACAACACCCATGATTGTACTGGTCCAGCTTTCCTACGACGTACTCGGACACGCACATAAAATTCGAAATCCGACATGAACATCATGAACTCCAATTCAGAACACAGCTAACACCAACCCTGCCACAGACGTCCAACCCTGGCCAACACACCCGAACTCAAAGGAGGAAAGTAAAGATACAATAATCAATAGAATGATAACATAAATACCTGAAAAAAGAATCAGAATCGTGAATGCGTCCAAAAGTATCGGACACTCTCCTCGGATTCAACTGCTCTCAAGAGTTTCTTTCCGGCATAATGTCGAACACGTCCAAAGCAATGAAACAAAAACAAAAACAAAAAAAAATTCAGGGCCAAACAGTAGGTTCCATGGAAGAAAAACTATCGATCACAATTAGATTGATCCCATCGATCCAATCGATCGATCCAATCAAAACGAATCTAAACAAGGAACATGACAAGAATAATGAGAACTCACCATCGATCCTCGTTCTGGAGTTTTGAAGCACACTGGAGACGTCGGCTTTTCGTCACGAACTGTTCGTTGAAAACAGTGCCATCGAAGAAGAAGACCCGATGGAGTAGTCTTGTTCCGGATCACGGGTACCGACGCAATTTTGCGAAGGAGAGTGTCGAGGGAATCCGTCATTGATAGCAGGATAAAGATGAAACCGCCGTGAAGGCGATCGGTTCTGCCGCCATATGATCGTCGGACTCCAGAGTAGATCGGTCGATCACTGGAACCGTCTACTCGTCGATTGTCGAGATCGAGCGCGCCGCCGTGGAGGAGATGAGCCGTGCTTCGCCGTTGGAGAAGGAGCTCGCCTGGTTGTCGCCGAGATCATGAGACCCCGTCGTGAGCTAGCCGTCAACTCTGCCGCTATCGCCATCAACCCGTCGGAGGGAGTAAGGTCGCAGCCGCTCGAAGTGGTCGCAGGAGAGGGATGTCGTCGCCACCCTATAACTCGTCGAAGGGCGAAGATCGCCGCCGGATCCTGTCGTCGTCACCAGTCTGCCACCGCCGGCCCTAGGGTTAGGGTTTGAGCTACGGAGAGGGGTTGGGGAAAAGAACTCACACGAATAAAACCCGAGAGAAATGAGTAGCACTCTCTCTCCACGGTAGATGACAATTAAGGAGGATGTGCATTTTGCACATTACTCCCCCCGTTCAGCCAATTTTGCACAACAGCCCCCCCGTACTAATTTATAAGCAAAAAAGCCCTCTTCCTTTTCGAAAATTTTAGGATACTAAGAAAAGCAGTTAGCATATTTTCTAACATTAAGTGGGGTCCACTATTTGGTTGTAACAACTTTTTGAATTTGAAAAAATCTGCTAAAAAATTTAATTCCTTCCAAAATAGATCACGAAAAATTTATTATTAAAAAAATTAACTTATTATTTGAAACTCAAAATGACAATTGTAATTATTAGAAATCGAATTTATTTATTTTATTTTTTTAAAACTGGGAAGTGGAGTTACAAATCTCCCTCCCTTAAAAAATTTTGTCCTCGAAATTCAAAGGACCAAAAATAAATTTCAGTAAATCACAAAAGATCCAAACACCAGTCATTTATTGAAAATAGAATTCCAAAAGAACAGAGTACAATCAAATCAATTAAATAGATTGGGATAGCGCTCCGGCATCTCGTCCTCGAGTTCCCATGTGGACTCTCATGGAGAGTAGTGTCTCCATATGGCGCGGACAAGTGGAATAGTCTGGTTCCGCAGGCGCTTCTCCCTCCGATCAAGGATCTCCACTGGCTGCTCCTCGTAAGTCAATCTCGGACCCACCTCTAGCTCTGAATAGTCCACCACATGACTCGGACCCGGAATGTAGCATCGAAGCTGGAATACGTGGAAAACGTCATGCACTCCCTCCAAGCTGGCTGGAAGCGCTAGTCGATATGCTACCTCGCCAATTTGTACCGTCACGTCGAAAGGCCCGATGAATCTCGGACTGAGCTTTCCGCCTCTGCCAAAGTGAATGACGCCCTAGTCGGCGAGATCCTCAGGAACACTCTATCTCCAACCGCGAACTCAAGTGGCCGTCTACTGCTGCATGTCCAGTGCTTCTGCCGATCCTGTGCAACTCTGAGACACCCTGAGCCTTTGAGATCAAATACGATAATTACACACAAGAAATTAAAATAATACGATCTAACAATGATCAAGAATTAAATAGGCACGAATGGAATGAAGTTTCGATTACAACTTAGAGGAGCAAAATCATGAAGACACAAATTATTAAGTACGATCAAAATTGATAGTTTAACACAAGTAGACTAGAACAAGATAGAAAATCATGGTCAGATAGACATTACTTAAGATCGAAGTTTAGACAAGTCACAAACAAAGTACAGAATCACAATATGGTAATATACAACTTTGAAGAATTCAATGATCTAACGATAAAATGCTAGAAGGAAAATTTAGCAAGGGTTGATTGAGGAGACGTACGCAATACTCAGGAGATACAGTATCAAATCAGGATGAACGTGCAAGGATCTGTGATTCTCGAAAACCAATAATCATATAAAAAGGAATATAGTTTCCATGGTGTCCGGGAACATATAGCTATTTAAAATCACTTTGCCTAGAATCCCTACCCCGCCAGTATATATATGACTGCAGTGGAATTTCGGCTCCGTGACTCAAATAACAATATGTCACCGAATAATCTGTCAACCTTATCCATTTTCCAACAATCATTGACGAAGCAACCCAAGAGATCAAGGTATGAAGCATATGACAAGTCTCGACAGTACTCGAAAACCTATGATTGTCTAAAATCACTTCAACTTAAAGTTCCTACCTCGCCAGTGCGCTACTGGCTGCAGTAAACCCCCAGTCTCCATAATCCAGCTAATGGCTGTAGCGCGCAACTGTCATGCCATAGTAGGTCATCGAATAGCCTCTCAACTTTATCCCTAGGAATTTTAAAAGAGTTTCAAGGAGTTCAAAATGAGTTTCAGAAGTCCAAGTCACGGAAATGGTGAAGTTACCTGACTGTTAGAATACAAGGATTTATTAGGAACTAAGAGACGACAAGGGATCCCATCGGTGAGTACAAAAGGGCAACCAGGGAGATTTAAAATTCCAGACAGGGCGAAGTTTCAAATTATGACGGAATATCAACTGATATCTGGAATGGTAACAAGATTCCATATATAGGACGTTATCCCGAAAGGATAACAGAGTCTCGAAGGATGAACTGAGACAAGGTATTAGACAGGAGATAAGTTTTAAAATAAGAAATAAAATCCCGTACTGGAAAAAAGTTTCAACAACATCTCAATTAACAACGAAACCTCAGACAAAATTTCAAAGGGAAAACAACCTCCCATAGGATACAAGGTAGGAAATAAATTCTCGACTAGAAAATCTTGACGAGGAAACAAGGTTTAGAATAGTTACTAGAAAACATGTTCTAATAGGAGACAAGGTATTGGATTATAAACATGAAACAAGCGAATCTCAATAGCAACAAAATCGTAAATAGAGAACAAGTCTCGAATAAAGTCAAGAATAGGAAGTAGAATCTCAAACAAGCATAAATAGAAGCGAAGGTTCAAATAAGGTTTCAGAATGATATTTCAAGTATGAATAATTCTGGAATAGTAAAAGTTCGATTAGCGAACAAAATATCAATAAACGAGTAGGAACAAGTATCCATGAAGCAAGCAAAATCTTGGATAGGAGACAAGATCGAAACAAAATAGTGGACCAACAACTCTCGACTAGAAAATCAAAGTCATGAATGAGGAAAAAAGTCTCGAATAGGAAACAAAATCTTCAAAACCCTCAAAGGTATTTGCAACAATGTCTGCATTGGATGGAGCTTAAAACAAGTTTCGAATGAGAAACATGATTTCGAAATGAAATCTCGAGAAACGATTAAATATCAATTAACACGAAGTTTGATAAAGAAACAAAATTTGCAAATAGGAGCCATCACTAGGAAACAAGGTCAGAAATGATGAATATGCAAACGGTATCGATTAATGGATTTCAAACAATTATCAAATTGTGGATCTGAAATAAGTTTACCGAAATAGGAAACAATATCTCGAAGTAAGTTTCGACATCAACCAAGGTTTCAAACAAGAAGTTTCAAGAATAATCTAGGTGCTAAGAGGATCGAAGGAAAAACTGGATTATGAATCCTGATCCATGGTTTTCTCCAACCACGCAAAAGAGTCTTCTATCTTCAGTATATCTTCAGTATTTCTCAGGGGCTGGAATCTCTTCAACCTTCTTCAACTGTTCTGTCGTAGACTGGTCCCTGTGGTAGTGCTCTATGCTGTTGCTGAATCTGGAGAGACGGGTCCTTCGGTGATACTGGTGCTCCTCTTGCTTGTCCTTGGGCAGTGTGATCAGCGGTCTCCAGCAGTCCTTGACTTGGTGGGCAAGCGATTAGCAGTACAAGCATAGCCTTCGTCTTTTGCGACACTCTTCGTAGTGGTGTCCTGAGCTGCGACAGAAATACAAATGATCGCCGGCTGAATCTGAATCTCCCGCTGAGCTGAAGAAGCGTGGTCTGAGTGTGTTGACACTTTAAGGATCCACAGTAGTTGCTATCTTCATCATAAGTCTTCATGTTTCTCCTGACCTTCAGCTTCCCGTCTCGTTCTATTGTCTGTGATATATTCTGGATCTCCTGGCTAGTGGTTCCAATCTTCAGAGAAGTCAGTTCCTCAAGGATTTGTATGCTCTTCAGTGGCAGCTCCAGGTTCTCGATCTACTCCTCAGTGCAAGATATGCACTCGGTGTCGGGAAAGTCCAATGTCTGAGAGTCTGGAAGTCAGAAATCCTCTCTAACTCGGGAAATGCATTTGCAAGTCTGGATTGGAAAAGGACGGCCTGCTGGTGTCAAAGAACTCTTAAAACGTTTCCGTCAACTACATACTATCCATGGGGATAGTAGTGGCGATAGAAGGTAGTGGTAGCTCGAAACCTTCAAATGTAGGTGGATCAACAGTTCTGGTGTCGCATGCTTTTGAACTATCTGAAAAATAGAAAACTGTTAAAATAACCTAGACCTAAATACAACAAGTGTTTATAGAATATTAATATACCTGATATACCTGATATACCCTTATTTTCCAATTTTTCCTATGCTGTAATCAAGTTTCCCTAGTTAATCAAGTCCCCCAATAGTACTCTAATACCTAGGTACCATTAGGATAGACCTGTATGGGCTACCACTAAAAATATGTCACGACCCGTTCCCGAATAATCGGACACGAGTCGGACACGCCCAGCCTTTGTCGTTAGACACAACAAAGTAAGCTGTACCAATATAGGAAAACTAACCAGATAATCATAATATATATAATCACAGCATCTAAAAACGTATCCCAGAATGATCACCATAATCCACAATTCTATGTATATAAATGTACGAGTTATCAAGAATGAAATGTACATAAATTCTAAAGACAATATCTAAAAGTAAGGCTAACAGTCTAAACCTGAAACCTCAAGCTAAGTCATGACCATCCTGCTCAGCTAAGATCCCGGGCTCTGGCCCATAAGATAGAATGATATCCTGTAAGTGTACCTGCAACTTATCCAGTCAGGAGCGGAGCAAAGTACAGTTCTAGGTAATGAACAAGACATCATGATATAAAAGTACAAGGGAACATGGTATGTAAAGCATAAGAAGGAACATGGTGTATAAGTACATAAAAGAACATGGTATGCAAGAACATGAAAGAATATGGTATCTCAGAAATCACAGGAAATAAGTACAAGATATATCTCCTGAACATGTGTGCACAATATTTGAAATATAACTAATTATGTGACCGGCTAGGGGTAAGAACATGAAAGCACATGAATGGTACGGCTTAGGACCCGCGTGCACGATGCGGGGTCTAAGCTAAACACACCTGAGTTGTTTCTTGGGTTTGGTCACATAAATAATATATTTCCCCACCCTAGGTATAAGTAATAAGGACAAGGAACATGAGCACCAGAAATACATGTTGTGTTGCAGCGTGTCAATCAAGAAAGCACAGGATATAATGAAATGCACAAGACCATAGAATGTACTTGCCTTTGCTCTAGGAAAGTACGGTTGAAGATCGGAGCTATATGTCCTCCTGTTTAATTAAGTACAAGTTGGTTAAGTTTGATACAGTTATCATTAGCTATGTTCCCTTAACTATAATAAATATCTATAGCATAATTATTCAGACTATCACTAATTATTTAAGGATAGTTTACTTGTAACTGCATGGAGACAACTAAGATAGGATCATCTAATTTAGCTTTATTTTAAGAAAATATAGTTTAGTAGTAAAACAATGCTAATAAGATTTATAACTATTCAACTATTTTAATATATATATATATATATAGAAAGTTTAAGTATGAAAATATTCTTCTGAAATAATAATATAGACTACAGTAACAATTTGTTTAAATTGATCTAGTCCATACTAGGACTGGACTTGCTTAACCCAAGACCAGCCTCTAAATAATCGTTACTCGGCCCATCCCCCAGTCCTTGTACTCAAGTGTCAAAACTCAGGAAGCAAGGGGTGAAACACATAAATTTACTCATTTGGCCAAAGTTCTTTGCTAACACAGTCCAAGTCAGACAATCTTAGGAACCTAACCAACCCACACAACATCTACAGGAAAGAATATACAGAGTTCCTCTACAACTAATAGGCACACCATTAAAACTGAGTGTTGTAACCCTGCAACAAGGATATAATAGTCCACTCCTATTATGACTACACTTTTATAAAAATTAACGGCTATGTATA
Source organism: Iris pallida (assembly GCA_029216955.1). Taxonomy (NCBI): domain Eukaryota; kingdom Viridiplantae; phylum Streptophyta; class Magnoliopsida; order Asparagales; family Iridaceae; genus Iris; species Iris pallida. The sequence continues at coordinate 4,393,697 of JANAVB010007600.1, forward strand.
AGATTGCTAGAAAATGGGAACTCTTCTACTGGCTTGATATTACCATAGCCCAATTGGCTCAATGCCTTGAATAACTACCAAGGAAAATCAAGACTAGCCCACCTTCCAAACAACTAAGAAGTTCAACAGGTAACAATTTAATGCTGAACAACCCTATACTAATTTAGACCAATCATGCCATAAACTGGACTCTTCAATAGACAAGGCATCCTTCCCAGGTTCGAATCAGCCGAAGAAGCTAAATATACAGAACGAAATTAATAAGAATTTACAACCAAATCGAATCAAACATTCAAAAAATTTCTACTGTACGAACGAAGGTTAGGTCCAAGTCCAGGTCCCCACAACACCCATGATTGTACTGGTCCAGCTTCCCTATGACGTACTCGGACACGCACATAAAATCTGAAATCCGACACGAACATCATGAACTCCAATTCAGAACACATCTAACACCAACCCTGCCACAGACGTCTAACCCTGGTCAACACACCCGAACTCAAAGGAGGAAAGTAAAGATGCAATAATCAATAGAATGATAACATAAATACCTAAAAAAAGAATCAAAATCGTGAATACGTCCCAATATATCAGACACTCTCCTCGGACTCAACTGCTCTCAAGAGTTTCTCTCTGGCATAATGTCGAACACGTCCAAAGCAATGAAACAGAAACAAAAACAAAAAGAAATTCAGGGCCAAACAATAGGTTCCATGGAAGAAAAACTATCGATCACAATTAGATTGATCCCATCGATCCAATCGATCGATCCAATCAAAACGAATCTAAACAAGGAACATGACAAGGATAATGAGAACTCACCGTCGATCCTCGTTCTGGAGTTTTGAAGCACACTGGAGACGTCGGCTTCTCGTCACAAACTGTTGGTTGAAAACAGTGTCTGTCGGAGAAGAAGACCCGATGGAGTAGTCTTGTTCCGAATCACGGGTGCTGACGCAATTTCGCGGTGGAGAGTGTCGAGGGAATCTGTCGTTGATAGCAGGATGAAGATGAAACCGCCGTAAAGGCGATCGGTTCTGCCGCCACATGATCGTCGGACTCCAGAGTAGATCGGCAGATCACTGGCACCGTCTACTCGTCGATTGTCTAGATCGAGCATGCCGCCGTGGAGGAGATGAGCCGTGCTTCACCGTTGAAGAAGGAGCTCGCCTAGGTATCACCGAGATCACAAGACCCCGTCGTGAGCTTGCCGTCGACTCCGTCGCTGTCGCCATCAACCCGTCGGAGGGAGTAAGGTCGCAGCCGCTCGAAGTGGTCGCAGGAGAGGGATGTCGTCGCCACCCTATAACTCGTCGAAGGGCGAAGATCGCCGTCGGATCCTGTCACCGTCACCAGTCCGCCACCGCCGGCCCTAGGGTTAGGGTTTGAGCTACGGAGAGGGGTTGGGGAAAAGAACTCACATGAACAAAACCCGAGAGAAATGAGTAGCACTCTCTCTCCACAGCAAATGGCAATTAAAGTAGATATGCATTTTGCACATTACTCCCCCCGCTCAGCCAATTTTGCACAACAGCCCCCCCGTACTAATTTATAAGCAAAAAGGCCCTCTTCATTTTCGAAAATTTCAGAATACTAAGAAAAAAATTTAGGATATTTTCTAACATTGAGTGGGGTCTACTATTTGGTTGTAACAACTTTTTGAATTTGAAAAAATCTGCTAAAAAATTTAATTCCCTCAAAAATAGATCATCAAAAATTTATTATTTAAAAAAATTAACTTATTATTTGAAACTCAAAATAACAATTGTAATTATTAGAAATCAAATTTATTTATTTTATTTTTTTTTAAAATCGGGAAGTGGAGTTACAGCTATGAATAAATGTGTGGCTCCAGTGTCAAATAAATTAACGACAGGAAATGAAGCAACTAAAACCATTCCTGCTATGACTTCCGCCTCTGTATCTATATCCACAACAGCTAGTGAGAATGCCTACCCATAATTCTGTTCTGTGCCCTAAGCTCTGGCCTTGTTGTACTATACTACTTGAGGTGGTAATGGTGTGCGAGGTGCTCCTGCTACTGGTCGGGGAGCTGGAGGTGCTGAAGCTGTAGGCCTCAAGGCCTGCTGTGCATGAACTAGTGCCTGCTGCTCGGGGCAATCTCTGGCCATGTGCTTCCCTGATCTGCATCTCATACATAATCCCAGGCGAAGTCGATAGTCATTCCTGATATGACTTTGCTTTCCATAATAGTTGCAAATGGGCTTCTGGTAAGGCATGCCCCTCTGCTGATATTGTCCTGTGGGCCTCCTGATAGGTCCACCCTGAGTAGCTCTTGCTGGTGCAACTGCTAATGTATGTCATCTCGGTGTTTGTTGTTCCTTGCGAAGAAGCTCCTGGGCACGTGCTTCCTCCAAGACAGCTGTATTGGAGACTCGAGACTGTATAGTAGTATAAGCCTTGAGTTTTGGTACAAGCCCCTGATGGAATCTCCTCGCCTTCTCCAACTCTGTCAGGATCAATGCAGCATCAAATCTACTCAGGCGATTGAACTCTGCGTCATACTCATCTACCGACATGTTCCCTTGCTTAAGATGAAGGAACTGGTCGTAGAGAGCCCCTCGAACGTGAATGGGGAACAATCTTTTAAAGAAAAGGTCGTAGAACTGCTTTCATGTGATCCTAGTGCCTAATCACCTATCTTCAACCTTCCACCAGTAGTAAGCATTATCTTCTAAGAGTAGGTCCACAGCTGTCATCCAATCACGTATTGGCAACTGGGATGCATTCAGTAGCTTCGCCGTGCCGATAAGCAATACAAAAACCTCTAGTAGTTTCTCAGTACCTCTGAAGGGTTTAGGGTTCATGTTTGTGAAGTTCTTGATAGAGCCTTCATAGGGATGCAGAGTTGGTGTTGGTGCTGGTACCGGTGCGGAAGGTGGAGGTAGGGGCCTAGCCAATGCTGCCATCCTGGTCTGTCTCATCAGCTCAGTCTGCTGCCATTGAGCTTACATCATGGAATACATAAACTGAGAAGTAGGGTTCCCATCAGTCGGTGGTGGAGGCATCTGAGGTCCGGACTGCGATATGAACTGCTAAGGGAATGGTCATAGCGGTAGTGGCACATTCCCTTCCGATGGCACTGTAGTGGTCTACCTAGCCTGGCTGACTGGGGGTGCTTGGGTCTCCTGGTGTACCGTCGACGGGGTCATGGTAGGCTACAACTGTCCTGGCTGATACGGGTTCACCGGGGTCATCAGAGGATTTTGCTCCTCCTAGGTGGCTGTATCACCAGATGGATGGCTAAGGCAGAGGTGCGTCCATTTCTTAGATTCATACTGTTGGCACGAAAATATGATAACTAGGAAAGGTTAGAGAAGAGGCAATTGAAGGAATCAAAGAGAATTTGAAAAGTCTTAATATCAAATGAGGTAGCACTCGTGGACGAGATGTTATTCCTTTTCCTATATGCAAGCTTGTTGGGCACATTCATGTAACCCAATAATATTTTTTTGACCTGCATGGCCCACCACAAAAATATGTAATGCTCCAGTCCCAAAATACTTAGGACTATGTACGCAGACATGCTAGCTGCATATATACGAAGAATACTCCAATATATGGAATCCTTGTATATTTACATAAGCTGTAATAATATAAAATCATAGGCCAGAATATAATAAAACTATATCTCATCCATAACATAACACAGAAGATATAAGAAGTCCAGATAGGATAAATAAATGAGTCAAAGAGATATTCGGGTGGGCATACCCACACCAAATGCTATAAAAATAGTCTCAAATAAGCGGAGTCTGACCTCCTCAAAATAGAAGGAAAGGAAATAATAATAGTATCCACTACATAGTCTCAAACAATCTCAAAGTAAGGATAAAGAGCTAGATATCAGAAGGGAGTGCCTCGTCGTCCAGTAAAGATGGATCCAATGCCGCACTATAATCCTGTGGAAAATTGTCTAAGCCTGGAGAGATCACTAGGTCCTCAGAGGGACGTAACAATACAAAAAAATAACAAGCCGAATAAACTGTGATATATAATAAAATAAAGTGATGCATGCAATCGGTGGCCTAACCGTTCTACTATGAACATGCAGTTGAGAAATAATCCTTCGACGCATGGACCCTGGCTGATAATATGATATGGTATAGTCCCCTCTTGGGCACTAGTAACCAAGCACATAATGTTCAAGAACGTTACTGGCCAACCTGAAGGGATAATCATACCCATATCTCCAGCTGAGCTTCCGGGTTACAAAGGAAAGTGTGATAGTGGCCCATTCGTTAGGTATTGTTCTCCCTACCCAATGCCTAGTATCGTCATCTCCATGACTCATATGAACCTTTAGTAACTGCCAAATCTACTAACATGCAATTCTATTGGCAGTTACTCCTAATCGTCGTACGTCTCATATGTATTGGTAGCCAGCCGGCTACGCGAGTATATGTCCTACATATGACTCACACCACATGATAAAACATGTGCCAAGGCTATATGAGATATACGAATACCTCATCCTCGAAGGGTGGTCGCTAAAGCTAAGCCAATGCAAAGATTTGAACAAAAATAAATAAAACGACCAATACAGCCGCTTGCACCCAAGTGTGACTTGGAAGCACAGTGATACAATACAGGCAATGGAAATATAAAATGCATATAAATAACAAAAATAAGTATAAATAAATCATAGAGTATGGTGGCAAGGTATCTTGCCTGGTGGTACGGGAATGACAAGTCCAACAGTCACAACCGTCAGCAAATGAAAGTCACAATCTGCGAACGGCTCCGATGCTGAAACAACTATCAAGAATGTTCTTGGTGTAAAAGATATATCATAAAATGCCTGTCCAAAAGTCCAAATTTGGATACAGGGGCAAAATCATAATTTTGGGTCAAAACGATGTCCGTCGTTGGACCCGTTTTGTAATAAAAAGTATGCCAGTACCTACGGTCTCTAAAGTCGTCAAACTGCATGCCTATGGGTCTGATTTGACGATACGAATCCAATTGTATGTCCAAATTTGGATTTCGGTGGACCGTGCATAATTTTGCCTGTTGGATCGGGTCGTAGGCCCGCCAAATAGGCGTTCCGGTCAACCTTCTCAGAATCGGACCAAACTTTGCATACAGGACCAGAAAATCGATACGGTCCTATTGGCACAAGTTTTGCCTCGGTAGACGACTGTACACGACGTTATGGCCTAATTTGTAAAGTAGCCGATGCGAGGTATCTTGACGGATACGCATTGATTTCGTCGCGCACGCACAACGAAATCGAGTTCCGTCAGTTCCCACACGTCAACAATATCCATATGCGCCTTTCGAAGCTTATAGGTTTTGACCACGTCGCCCGGTTTGTCGGGGCGCACACCGTATCAGGAAGAATTTTCTAAAGTTTATAGTTTTTAAAACTTATTTTTATTAGTTTTCAATAGTGAATAACTTTCTGTGAAATAGATGGAAAATAAATTTATCAGAAGGGTTTCGATCCCCTATTTGTTTTCTATAACCGAGTTTAATACTTTTTAAAAAATCCTAATAGTGGGTTCAAAATTTGTCTTCCAATTAGAGGGTTTGGACTGAAACTGAATTGTTACTCTGTTCTTGAGCAAGTTTTGCTTGACTTTGAGTCGAGTTATTGATCAACCTAGGGATTTATAACAAATTCCCTTTGAAGGGGTTTTAAGAGGGATATAAGGGCTTTCTAAATAAATTTACGAAATGAAAAACGATGGAAAGTGCGTGAAGAACTCAGGTCGAGAAGGGGGTACCTGAGCGGTCGGTTGAAACAGAGTGATCTATGTTTGAGGTCGGGTTTTGGCTTCCTCGCGATGGTGTGGCGGCCGACGGTGGTGCGTAGGCTGCCGGAAAGGGACGCGTGGGTGCTGGGGTTCCTCTGGAGGTGTCGAACATAAGAGTGTTTAGGAAAAGTTGGGAAGATTTCCTTTCTATCTACTGGAGCAGTATATATATATACCTGTATTTTTCTAAACCTATTTTAGTAGGTTTTGGATTCAAATTCCTAGAATTCTAATCCGAATCTAGGAGAGAACCTAAGTTGATAGTTTAGGATTTTAATTAGTGACGAATTGATTCAATTTGAGCAAGATTTGGTTATCGCAGAGAAGAGATTTCTTCTCCTTTACGGGTTCAGTCGGGAGAAATGCAGTATTCAATGAACAGTACTGGTGGGTTTTATTCTTATTTTTTTTCTCTAATATACATATTTATATGTATATACACACATGCATACATGTCCAAATAAATTCAAATAAAATCTTAAAAATCAGGAAAATATTTTCTAAAATATCCAATAAATAACCTTATATGAATTACCTACTTCATACATATATATGCAACAATTTTTTACAACTCATAATATGTACAATGTCATAATTTAGTTAAGAAAATTCATTTAATTAAATGAGAAAATATTTAAAATAAAATATTTATGTATACTTAAAAAGATAAAAAAATTTGGGGGTTTACAATTAGCGAGGGAGCATCCATTTTCTACAAATGACAAAGGGAGAGAAGAGTTAAAGAGTCAAAGAATAACAAATTACGAAAGACATTGAATCGATACAAAAGACATCGAATCCCATCGGTCAAGTTAATTTTGTTATTATTTGGTATAAACTCAAAGTTTGTCAATTATCAAAATGGGGAGGATTGTTGGCTCATTGGTCAGTCATACCTGATTTTAATAATCAACGTAAACTTGGGTCGATACGCAAGTAATACATGGTTGCAAGTACAAATACATAACATCTATTTCTACACTGCCACCATTCATCGTCTTTGTCAAACAAAGATTGTGGATGCTGATCAAGATATTTTTCAAATTTATTCAGTATTTTACACTTTATTAAGTCAGAAAAAATGTACAGTCGATTGGATTGGAACTGGCAATGCTACTAAAGTCTACTTCCAATATAGCCTACATATCCATAAAATGTCATAGTCCACATTCCATACTAACCAAAAAGCCCAATACTCGAAGAACCAAAAAGCCCATCTTTATTAAAAACTCAAACTGGTCAGAAAACTAACCATCCAAGTTCGACCCGAGTTCGGACCAAGGTTAGACTAAGTTCAGTCAAGTAGTTCCTGAAGTTCATTGGTCTTCATGAAGATCTGCAACCAACATTCGAATTATAAAATATATGCACCCGAATTCATGCCGAGTTTGGTGTCCAAAAATGCTATAAATAGATGAGAAATTACCATTCCAATTCATTCAATTCATTATTCTCTTATCTATCTATTCGGAGCAGTCAAAGAACTTTACATTTTTATATCTATCCTTTTAAGATTCCAGCCAAGCCAAGTGACATTCCGCTTCAATCTAGAGTTTGATTCGATCTGTAAAGAAGGCTTTCCAAAAATATTCTAGTTTTAAATTTTTCCTTGTTGAGGTTGTAAGTCCTTCAGATAAAAACTCATGGTTGTAAGTAGCTGCAAGCGCTTCAGATTCAAAGATTAGGCTATAGTAGATTAATTTCGAGCAAGAGTATTTGAAACTAGAATAGTTCTCTCAGAGGGAAAGTAGTATACGTCGTTGTGTCATGACTTTGTTTTTCTGATGCTATTTAAATTATGTATTAAATCTCTATATAGTTTGTTATCATCTTTCTAACACTTATCATCTGTGACACTACATATATTTTTAATTTGATGATTTTTATTTCGTTGCACACATGCACTCTATTTACCCTCCTTTGGAGGTGTTCGACGTTCCTACATAACCGACGGCATCAATTATAGTCTAGAGAACAAGCCCAAACGGCCCAAGCTCTAAACATCCATGCTTCTGTTCCAAACTTATTCCAAGTTTGAAAACTTTAAGGAGGTCTATGTAATGCCCCGCTCCGCGCGAGACATTTGGTTGGCTTGTTGGATGGGATCAGAATGTTAGACCCTAACTTATGTTGGGAATCAAGAGAGTTGAGACTGATGCAGTCTCTCTGAGCTGGCTAGACGGATTAAGTGTTGGAACGTGGCTCGCTGGTGGAGCTACGCTTAGGGGGAATGTGTGCAACCAGAATAAAAAGTCCCTTTTATGCAGGCAAGTGGAACTGTCCTCCTTCCTCCTTATTCCTGTATGCTTAATAAATGGAATAACATGATGCTATGAATATATCCCTAATGTCTCTTACCTTGAATGTTGAATCATTGTGATGCGATGCTTTAGTTGCTAAATCGATAGAGATGCATATGCTGGAAATCATTGAATGAACAACACATGAACTTTGAATTGCTGAACAAATCACACTCTAACTGCTAATGTAACATAATGCCTGAGAATGAATCGATAATGTCCCGTATGCTTAATGTTGATGAAATGAATGAATCACTTGAATAATGAGATGCTGCGTGAATGATACATGAGAAAAGAATTGAGTATGCTATTGTTCCTATGAAATGCTACAGGTCCCTTCGAAAATGAATGAATGCTGTTGTTCCTCCTTAAAAGGAACATAATGAGAAATGTTGCAATGAAACATTAATGAGAATTGATGAGGCTTGGGATCGTTGAGATCACCAAATGAAATGATGGTAATGTTGGGAATGAATAAGTCATTGAACATGACTTGAATGAGATGAATGATGATGCACTGTTGTCTTTACTTTAATATTTCACCATGCATTTTATGTTCACGATTGAGTCGGACACGCATTCGCATGGTCATAGGACAACTTATGCATAAGAGATGGGGATATGTTTTCTCGGACGGTACCCCGGGATGTTAGGGCGACCGATCCGGCCTAGGAGGAAACATTGTCGTGCCAGTAGGGGCACGAGTTTTGCGAGGCATCCTTTGGGACTAGCTACCTTCTCTGGAGTCATCGCATTACCAATGAAGACCTATATGGCGAAGTCCGTATGGTTAAACACTAGTGACCATGTAGTCAGGATGCATGCTAATGAATGTCTTATGCAGGCAGAGTAAGTATATCTGCTAACCTGTATTTGATGCAGGTAGGAGGGAGTCAGCTATCGGTAAGAAATTACTTAAATGTGATAATTCAATATATGTGTTGGTTTAACTTGTGTGTTTATGTTCCAAATAACTAAATGATGCTGTATGTAGCCTTTCAGTATGAGATCCTGCTTAACATGTTAAATTCAGTATGCTAGAAAGATGCCATGCTATAATCATTGCTCAATACAACATACATGCTAAGTGATGCTTGAAGTGAGAACTGTCATAACATATTTAAGATGTTAATGTTAACGATGCCTCAATATATGTGTTGGTTTAACTTGTGTGCTTACGTTCCAAATAAGTAAATGATGTTGTATGTAGCCTTTCAGTATGAGATCCTGCTTAACATGTTAAATTCAGTATGCTAGAAAGATGCCATGCTATAATCATTGCTCAATACAACATACATGCTAAGTGATGCTTGAAGTGAGAACTGTCATAACATGTTTAAGATGTTAATATTAACGATGCCTCAATGATGCCTTTTCATGATAACACCTAGTATGCCTCAATGATGCCTTTGCATGATAACACCAAGAATGCTAAAATGATATGTCCACATGAATGCTACTAAGAATATGTTTACATGCTTCACTCTGATTATTGCCCATAAACTGTAAACTGATGCTAGACCCCAAGTAGAAAGATCATTCTAATAAATGCTTGCTTAAATGATCACTTTAATGTTGGTTTATGCGAGTGGGTTGGATTCTGCTTGCCAGTACATAGATGATGTGCTGACCCACATTTTGTGGGCAGGTGCTCGTGCTTGGGATGTTCTACACACGAAGATTGGCTTGATTGGTCCCGCGGCATCGAAGATTTGTTTGGCATACAGAAGCTCTCCTTGTTCAAGATGATGTCTTCTGTTTATAAAGGGCATAATGTATGGAACATTGTAATCAGTTGTACCAGTGAGTTGTAAGCCAAGTCAGTGTATCGAGTTGTAATCCAATGTATCAAAGTATCAGACGTAAGCTGTATAGCACTGTTCAGTTGGCTTTCAATGTAAAGTGAGATGTGTTGTAAGCATTGTACTTCAATACAAGTCTTGTACTCTTCTTCTATTATCAATAAAGAGAATAAAGTTCTGTATATCTCTGTGAGACTTCAAGTTGTCCTTTTATCTCCGCTGCTATAAAGAAACTGATGTATTTCTATTCAATAAGAAAGATTGTCCTTATTAACTTCAATTTGTCTGCTTCTGCCGCTGCGATGTGTTCCTATTTGAAGATAATCGATTATGTACCATCTTTGCCTTGTACAAGTGCAATACCAGACTTGTACGGCATCACGTCCAAGCGAGGACGATCGATTCCAAGAGATAAAATATGTGAATAAATGACTCTATGAATCGGGGCATGACAAATTGGTATCAGAGCACGGCTTTACGTCCTTGGTCTCTTCTTTGATTCATTTCAAATCAAAGTTGCATCGATGATTAACCAAAGTTGCTTCTGCGATCACTCAACGTTCCTTCCGCGATTAAATTAAAGATTGCTTCCGCGATTATGCTGTTTTTGTTCTGTAATCATCCTATGTTGTTTGTGCCTGAAAGTTCGTTGACCCTCTTGGCTGCTCACTGGATGTTCCATACAATAAGTCTATATACATTATGATGCCCCTGAATGAATGATTGTTGTTGGTTTGGACACAAATAATCCAACAATGACTCGATGCCACAGTATGCTATAGTATGAAATACTGCTTGGAATTGTGGAAATAAAGAGAAAAGTGGCTATGTATGCTGTAACAAGTTGAGAATTGAATGTGATATTGGAAAAGAATTGTGAATGGGGTAATTGATGGATGAGTTCAGCAGAACTAGTGAGTTGACTCATGTGTGCTCGCTAGTGCTTTTGAGATCCTAAGAATGTTGGCTTATAATATTGAGACTCCGAGTTATTGGCTAAATGATGTGATCATTATAGATCCCGAATGTCCGAAATAGAATTGGGTTGGTATTGTTTAAGGATGGCTTCGTTTCTGAGTGGTATATTGCCTCTACCACCTCAGAACGAGATGTTGTTGACCCTTTTCATAGGATATCAATGAGACTATCTGTGGGTACTGGGTAGGACCGAGACTTAGCTGGGAGTCATGTATTGTTGCTAGATGACTCGAGTGTCCCTTGACGGTAAAGTTATTTTGGGTAGCGAGATTGTCGAAATTATAACTGGTGGCTTGGTTAGAAATTATTTAGTCGAGTGATGACTCAGACAGGTAAGACAGCTAGTATGCTATGGGTAAATGGATTTGGCTAGAAAATGTTGTGGCTTAGAACATCTGAATGTTGACTTCGATTGGTTGGATGTAAATCATATGTGGCTAATACAAAGTTGGTTACGTAGATGAAAGTTTTAAGAAATATTGTCGGTGAACCAAAAGAATATTAGAAATTTGTGCCTTGACCCTAAGGTGTAATAGATGTTAATCCATCTTGATCACCAAAGGATAGTCGTTGCCTATGCGCATGTATGCTGAGGAATTTAATGGGATTAGAAAAAGTAACAAGTAGTGACTCTGAATACTGGTGTTGCCTAGAGGATGGTTAATTGATACATGAATTGTCGGAAAAGAATGGGATAAACTATTCGACCCTTGCTGCATGAGATTTAAGAATGTCGTATAATAGTTTGATGACTAATAAAACGAACGGGATTGAGGAATTGCAATCGTGTTGGATAATGTCGGTATATGTGACTGTTGGTTGGAAGATAGATTGTTGGCTTATGACTTAGTGGTGTGACTTCGTCATACAGACCGAATAGTATGATTCTATGTTATGTTAAGACTATCGGAATCGATGACCCTTGAATAGTTAGCCTTGGTTTATGGGTTTGTGTGAGTACAAAGGATTGGAAATAGAAACTGAATCATTGGGAATTTACTTGATGGATTATTAGAACGATGAGAATCGTATGTCGGGTTGGGAATTGATCGTAATGTTGATAGATCGATCTTAGTCGATCGTTGGGTAAGTCTAAGAATGAGCCTCTGTGGGAATTATTTCCTTGAGGAAGACCCTGGATAAGATAGACTTGACCCTAGCGACCAGTTGATGACTTATTAATTGTTGGCATAGCCAACAATGGCGAATAATTATTCAGACTGAGTGGATACCCATAGGTTTGGGTAGAGTCCCTTAGAACTGTCGGTTGCCTGTTGGCCTAAGAATAAGGAATTTGTATGATCCCTAGTAGCCGTCCACTCTAGGGTAGTCACCTGAATGATTAGGTTCAGCTGTCGGTATAGCTAACCATAGAGACTTGACCGAATAATAGGGTTACCCTTGGAGACCCATAGAATGACCTTATGGCATTGAACGAGAGATGGTGATGAGTATGACCTAAGAATGATATGTTGTAAATGTCTGCTTCAATATGAACCTTAGAGATGTTTGACCCTTGAGGATTATGTGTCGACCTATAGCGGAACTAGAAATGTGGGATGAGATTTGAGTTGTATGTATCGAGTAGTGAATGATTCCATGAGATGGAATTGACTGCTCATGACGGGAATGTTGGATCGATATCTATAGTCGGGTAGCTGGGTTAACCTTGACTGTTGCATAGAATTATACCCTGACTCGGGTAATCGATAGTTGGTGACATCGGATTGTGTCTTATAGAAAAGATGAATTGCCTCGGTGAGAAATATTGTTGGATTTGGGAAGGAATATGATTACATGTTGTGAACCCTTGATATGATTGGCTCTAAGATTAGACCCTTGATCGAATGTTAGAAATATTATGCCCGGATAGAGAGCTTAACCATGTTGTCCCTGATGTTAAGTGTTGTGGCCTGGAAGATAGTGATTGTGGCAAGTGAATAAAGTGATAAGTCAATTGAAAGGATGCTAAGTCAGATTTGGAAAAAAGAGTTATATCGTGGCTGATCGAATTGCACTAACATGAAAGTTGCTGAAGTACATAAGTTTTGGGGATGCCTAAAATATGTGTATGGATCCAGCCGAAGTGATAGGTTGCGACTGAGATAACATTATGGGAAGAATTATTGCACTAGCACGGACTTTGGCTGAAATGTATATATTTTGGGGACGCCTGAAATATGTGTATGGATCCAAACGAAGTGATGTGTTGCAACCAAGATAGAATGCAAGGAAAATGTTGGTGAATCAATGAAAAGTTGCAAGTATTTGGAAAGGAGAAAGATGGATTGAATCGTTGGTGGATTAAAATGATACAGTTGGATAGCTATTTTGAAATGACCGAGTCGGCTGAAATGAATATTGAATTGAAGCTGAATGAGTAATTCATTGTGATTAAGTGAATCTAGCAGATGAGTTGTTTTCTTAAGTTTCGAGGACGAAACTTTTTCTGAGTGGTATATTATGTAATGCCCCGCTCCGTGCGAGGCATTTGGTTGGCTTGTTGGATGGGATCAGAATGTTAGACCCTAACTTATGTTGGGAATCAAGAGAGTTGAGACTGATGCAGTCTCTCTGAGCTGGCTAGACGGATTAAGTGTTGAAACGTGGCTCGCTGGTGGAGCTACGCTTAGGGGGAATGTGTGTAACCAGAATAAGAAGACCCTTTTATGCAGGCAAGTGGAACTGTCCTCCTTCCTCATTATTCCTGCATGCTTAATAAATGGAATAACGTGATGCTATGAATATGTCCCTAATGTCTCTTACCTTGAATGTTGAATCATTGTGATGCGATGCTTTAGTTGCTAAATCGATAGAGATGCATATGCTGGAAATCATTGAATGAATAACACATGAACTTTGAATTGCTGAACAAATTACACTCTAACTGCTAATGTAATGTGATGCCTGACAATGAATCGATAATGTCCCTTATGCTTAATATTGATAAAATGAATGAATCACTTGAATAATGAGATGCTGCGTGAATGATACATGAGAAAAGAATTGAGTATGCTATTGTTCTTATGAAATGAATGAAATGCTACAGGTCCCTTCGAAAATGAATGAATGCTGTTGTTCCTCCTTAAAAGGAACATAATGAGAAATGTTGCAATGAAACATTAATGAGAATTGATGAGACTTGGGATCGTTGAGATCACCAAATGAAATGATGGTAATGTTGGGAATGAATAAGTCATTGAACATGACTTGAATGAGATGAATGATGATGCACTGTTGTCTTTACTTTAATATTTTACCATGCATTTTATGTTCACGATTGAGTCGGACACGCATTCGCATGGTCATACGACAACTTATGCATAAGAGATGGGGATATGTTTTCTCGGACGGTACCCCGGGACGTTAGGGCGACCGATCCGGCCTAGGAGGAAACATTGGCGTACCAGTAGGGGCACAGGTTTTGCGAGGCATCCTTTGGGGCTAGCTACCTTCTCTGGAGTCATCGCATTGCCAATGAAGACCTATATGGCAAAGTCCGTATGGTTAAACACCAGTGACCATGTAGTCAGGATGCATGCTAATGAATGTCTTATGCAGGCAGAGTAAGTATATCTGCTAACCTGTATTTGATGCAGGTATGAGGGAGTCGGCTATCGGTAAGAAATCACTTAAATGTGATAATTCAATATATGTGTTGGTTTAACTTGTGTGCTTACGTTCCAAATAAGTAAATGATGCTGTACATAGCCTTTCAGTATGAGATCCTGCTTAACATGTTAAATTCAGTATGCTAGAAAGATGTCATGCTATAATCATTGCTCAACACAACATACATGCTAAGTGATGTTTGAAGTGAGAACAGTCATAACATGTTTAAGATGTTAATGTTAACGATGCCTCAATGATGCCTTTTCATGATAACACCTAGTATGCCTCAATGATTCTTTTGCATGATAACACCAAGAATGCTAAAATGATATGTCCACATGAATGCTACTAAGAATATGTTTACATGCTTCACTCTGATTATTGCCCATGAACTGTAAACTGATGCTAGGCCCTAAGTAGAAAGATCATTCTAATAAATGCTTGCTTAAATGATCACTTTAATGTTGGTTTATGCGAGTGGGTTGGATTCTGCTTGCCAGTACATAGATGATGTGCTGACCCACGTTTTGTGGGCAGGTGCTCGTGCTTGGGATGTTCTACACACGAAGATTGGCTTGATTGGTCCCGCGGCA
Source organism: Iris pallida (assembly GCA_029216955.1). Classification (NCBI taxonomy): domain Eukaryota; kingdom Viridiplantae; phylum Streptophyta; class Magnoliopsida; order Asparagales; family Iridaceae; genus Iris; species Iris pallida. The sequence continues at coordinate 4,408,762 of JANAVB010007600.1, forward strand.
TCGAAGATTTGTTGGGCATACAGAAGCTCTCCTTGTTCAAGATGATGTCTTCTGTTTATAAAGGACATAATGTATGGAACATTGTAATCAGTTGTACCAGTGAGTTGTAAGCCAAGTCAGTATATCGAGTTGTAATCCAATGTATCAAAGTATTAGATGTAAGCTGTATAGCATTATTCAGTTGGCTTTCAATGTAAAGTGAGATGTGTTATAAGCATTGTACTTCAATACAAGTCTTGTACTCTTCTTCTATTATCAATAAAGAGAATAAAGTTCTGTATATCTCTGTGGGACTTCAAGTTGTCCTTTTATCTCTGCTGCTATAAAGAAACTGATGTATTTCTATTCAATAAGAAAGATTGTCCTTATTAACTTCAATTTGTCTGCTTCTGCCGCTGCGATGTGTTCCCATTTGAAGATAATCGATTATGTACCATCTTTGCCTTGTACAAGTGCAATACCAGACTTGTACGGCATCACGCCCAAGCGAGGACGATCGATTCCAAGAGATAAAATATGTGAATAAATGACTCTACGAATCGGGGCGTAACATTGTACAAGCATAAAAAATTACTGAAGGCCTACTTTGTCTGAAACGCATCAGGTCATACGGCTAAGAAACTGCACACCGACCCGCAGCTTTCCATACGCTTCTTCACGCGGCTCCTTAGGCAGTTCCTTTTTTCCTTTGATGCTTCGAGCACCCCGTACAAAGGCAGCGACCCAGGTCTTCATCACGCTAGTCACTACCTATTAATAGAAGACAGCGGTGCAATGCCACGTGTATACTCTTATCATGTGGCTGTACTCTAGAAAGTCCCCATAAGGCCAAGGCTTAATGCGGTAGTACTCTTGAAAGTCCTTATGCGGTTGTACTCATGCAGTTTTAGCCTTCATGTAACAATATTCCATAAGGCAAATATTCTCAAATCTTGGTATGTGCTACATGTTCAATCAACCAGGCCATCCAATTACATGGCTAAGGTGATTTAAATCCTCTATTAATAGCGTGTGTGTTCTTAACTGCCCCATTAGACGAAAAGATTCTCTTAAATCTTAATATATGCCACATATCAAATCGATCATGCATATAGTCTTAATGATTTGATCTCGCATATGTGTCGTGTGGCGCCCTATTTGATGGAAAGTCTTTCCTAATCATAGTATGAGGCATGTGTCACCATGATCGGGTTATATGATTACCAGCTATAACTGGTAAGTTCATTATAGCAACTTCTATAACAGCACATTCAAAATCTATGCAACGAATCTCCTCCAATCAACGTCGCATGTCACCTTGACTGGGCTTCACGGTTAATCAGCTATAGAAAATAGTTGTAACAACCGTGATTGTGATATTCCCGTATAGTTGATATCACCTCATCTCCACCTTAAGGTAGATATAAATAGGGGCGTACCTCCATTCCTCTAGACGCACAGAGAGAGAAAAAGATAGACATACAGAGAGACACAAAATAGATCTTATCGAAGAGCAAGGCCTTCACTAATCAATCGTCAACGGAGTAATGGAGTCACCGTAGTACTTAATCTCCATCGTCACACTTTTTTAGATCTTATCTTGTACTACGAACCATCATCGTTAGGTTCTGATTGTATTTTGTTTGCAATCCAAAGAAGGCAAAAGTAAATAAAAAAATTGTCCCCTTCAATTTGTGATGGCAATAATAACCTCCATCGAAGTTTATGGAAGTAAACTTTAGCGTCATACTTACTTTGGATGATATTATGCCGTGTCATAAAGATGTCGAAGCACTTGTACCATTCTCTAGGTGACTGCTTCAACCGGTACAATAATTTTTTCAATAAACATATGATTTTTCTTGCCAACCACCTTTAAGCCCTCCAATTGATGCATATGAATTTCTTCGTCAAGATCGTCATGCAAGAATGTCGTCTTCAAATTGAGTTGCCCTAACTCGAGATCATGATAAGCTACCAAGATGAACAAAATGCGAATAGAAGTGTGCTTGACCACCAGAGAAAAGATTTTATTGTAGTCCACTCCCCCCTTCTATATGAAGTCCTTTGTCACGAATCTTACCTTCAATCAAGTGCCACCTGACTTTGGAGAACCTTTGTTCTTCTTGTACACCCAATTGCAGCCTATAACTAGCTTGTCTTTCGGCAATGGAACCAAATCACATATACAGTTCTTGTGGAGAGACTCAATCTCTTCTTGCATAGGTACCATCCAGTTCTCGCTGCAAGTATTTTTTATAGCTTGTCTGAAGGTGATCGGATTGTTATCCTCTGCTGATAGTGCATATGCTACCACATTTAACTGTCCAAAGTGCTTCTCCGGTTTATCAAATCCATACATGTGCACTGGCTTGACCGGTCTTCCTGGCCTAGTAGACGCCAAGGAAAGTTGTTGTTGGTGTTGCTTTTCTATTGGTAGTTATTTTTGTAGGGCTTATGAACATTTTCAAAAACCTCTACCTCATCTGATGCATCCTTAGACGACTCAATCTCACCAATTTGATATTTGCCAGAAACACCACCATCCTGTCATGACCCGTACCCTAGGGTAAGGGCACGGAAAGTGGGTACGTCTAGCCTACGTCGTAGTGTCGGCAGTAGAACGCTGTCCTAGGTCACAACATCTAACAATATAAGGTACATGTACAGTATATACACTCCGAGTGGAGGTGACAATACAGAAATACAGTCTCAATTACAACTAAGGTAGAATACGATAAGATAGATGGATATGAAACGAATCCACAAAGATACAAATAGATAGAGAGTCTAAGTGTCTAAGATATCACAATAATCTAGAACATCCAAACTCAAATACAATAATCCAGAGAATAAATACAATGAAAATCACTACACTAGACTAAGGGTGTGTCATCCATTGCTAATGGATCCTACTGGAGGTTAAAGTCACAGCAATCCTCTAGGGTAGTCCCATAATAAGTGGTACAGAGCGCCTCGTCCTCACCCTCTGTAATATTTTCAACAGGCCCAGTCAGGACATGAACGAGCACAATTCATCTCATGCAAATCATAACAGGTTAGGAAATATAAACATGCTAGAGAGTAAGATACATGAAACTGAAAGAACAACATGATATAAAAGAGAGAACTGTAAGTAAATAGCTATAATATATAGGGAGAACTATCAGTGACTAGTGAATCAGAGTTCAAAATAAACATGTGAACAGTCGAATGTGATTCATGGCTATACTAAAGAGTTGATTCATGACTACACTACTTTGGAATTATTCACATGTTTAGTTCTACTCCCCCATCCCCAATCAATACACAAGGATCCAGTCAAGTTACGTTAAGATTCATGACTACGCTACTGGCTCTGTGAATCGTGAAGGCTCTGTGATTCATGAGAGTACAGGAATCACAAGCAGATTCATGATAGATTCATGATAATAGAAGTATGAGATACATGATGTAAGTGAAACACACGAGACCTGAGTATCTGATGCTCCCGAGAGGGACAACATCTCATGAATGGATCCATATAGTACCAATCCGTGTTACCAACGTGTCAGCATCAAGTAAAGTAATCTAAAGCAGAAATATAATCCTAAACAAGATATAAAATGATCAGAGAATGTACTCGCCTGATATCATGAGTATCTGAAGAGAATATACTGTTTGAGGAGTGGTGTCTGGCTCCTATAGAACAGTACAAGTCACAACATATCCAAAATGGTAAAATAGACTGCTACAATACATTCTACATGATGTTTGGGTCAATCTAGGCTAAAGTGAACCTTTGGTCAACTCTACTCAACTACACTAGTCAAACTAGGTTAACTAGGTCAAGCCTAACCCAAACAAGTCTCACTGAGCCTAGCCAGTCTATTCTAGCAAGCACACATCATCACAAGCCATACAAGTCTATCCACACACAAGTCACATGTGTATACATGCCATAAACACATAGGCTATATCATAGGAACCATAGGCTATATCCCATAGGGCTATACCGTATAGTCTATATTGGAATCACACATATTTAACACATTATATATATATATATATTTATATATATATATATATATATATATATATATATATTTATTTTTTTTATTTTTTTTTCAAAGAAGAGCTTTTATTGAAAGAAACAGGAAACGGGCCCACACACCAGACTGGACCCACAAGCGGGCACCAGCCCGGTCCAACCAAACAAAAAAGACATTCGAAATTAAAAAACACGGGGGAACAGCCCCGCGTGGAACCCGAGGAGGCAGGCCCACGCGGCGGTTGCGCGCGTGGCCCGAGGGCGCTAGTCCAAGCGCGCGGCCCGAAGGGGCCAGTCCTGGCGCGTGGCCCGAGGGGGCGGGCCCCGAGGAGGCGGGGCAGAGACGTAGGGGCCACGGTAACCCACCCCCCCGCGGCGAGGGGGAAGCGGAGGGCGGATCTCCGACGACGAGGGCCCGGGGAGAGGCCGCTGCATGAGCGACGCCGGCGGCGGGAGAGTCGCCGGAGAAGGGACTGCGGAGGCTCAGCACGAGGGAGCGAGCCAGGGAAAGTAGCGGGGGCGGCCGGGCAAAAAGACGGGGAGCCGCGAGAGGATGCGAGGGGCCGATCCGGTCTCCGGCCAGGAGAGCGGGGCTCCAGAGAGGGTGGCGCTGGAGCCTCAGCGGAAAAGGCCGGCGGGAAGGGTGGAGAGGAGGGAGCTCCGACGATGGGGACGACGTACGGGGGAAGGAAGACGAAGGGGAAGGAACTCCGTCGAAGGTGGGGGGCCGGGGCTGGGGAGAGGACCGCCGGAGGGAGCCGGGGTGCTCGGCCGGCGGGGGCCGCTCAACGGCAAGGAGTGAGCCGAAGCGATTGCCTCAGCCCGGAGGAAGGCTGGGAAGCGGCCAGGGGAGGGAGCGACGGGGACGGCGTCGCACGGCCAACCGGCAATGAGATGGGTGGGGGGAGCGCTCCGCAGGGCACCACGGGGCCACGAGCGTCCAAGATGTGGGCTCAACGCTCGCTGCACGGGGAAGAGCACCGCTGACCGGGAGAGGGGGGCCACCGGCGGAGAGGGGGGAGACGACGAGGGTGAGGCTGCGAGGGCCGATCCGGAGCCGCCGGCGCTCGATGGCCACTGGATCGAGAGGAAGGACGCCGAAAGGGAGGGGGCGACGAGGGGAGGGTGCGCTAGAAGGGGGGTAATCGCCGGGGGGGGAGGCGCTCCTGCCGAGGATGGAGGAGGCGCATCCGGCGGAGGGGCGGGCTGGACGGCCGGGGGTGCCGTTGCGGCCTCGGGCGAGGCGCTTACCGGCGGGGAGCCCTTCCTCGACCGGTGGCATCGGTGCCGACGGCGACGACGATGCCTGGGAGGAAAGGGGGGGTTGGGGTGGAGGAAGGGTGGGGCGACGGGGGGTCCGCTCGGCTGGAAGCCGGCGACGAGGAGCGGGAGACCCCAGGGAGGGGTTGGCCAGGCGGAGGGTCCGCCCAGGGGGGTGAAAAAGGAGACCGCCGGGCCGTGATGGCCAATCGGCCGTCCCACCCACCAGTAGCCGACGGGGGGGCGGTGCGGCGAGAAGAGGGCCACCCGCCCGCTCTAGCAGCCGAACCGGCTTCTCCCTCATTTCTTCCTACATATATATATATATATATATATATATATATATATATATATATATATATATATATATATATATATATATATACTAAATTAATATAAGCAACTTATATATATATATATATATATATATATATATATATATATATATATATATATATATATATATATATATATATATATATATATACTAAATTAATATAAGCAACTTATATATATATATATATATATATATATATATATATATATATATATATATATATATATATATATATATTTTTTTTTTTTTCTATTTATATATATATATATATATATATATATATATAAGTTGCTTATATTAATTTAGTATATATATATATATATATATATATATATATATTTATATATATATACTAAATTAATATAAGCAACTTATATATATATATATATATATATATATATATATATATATATATATAGGGGTAATGTGGCATAGGTGTGTGTGACATAGAGTGATGTGTGTGTAGCATATATATAGGGTGTTTAGCAATTCAGTTTACACATGTGTGTGTGAGTGTGCTATACCACAACATAGGCTAAGTGTCAAGTTCCCACATGTGTGTACAGGAAAACAATGTTCAGGATTAACAGTGTACTAGGTGTGTGTGCATGTAGGGAGCATCATAGGTTCTCAGTCCTTAGGTTGTTCATGTGTGTGTGTATAAGCTAACAGTGTGCAAACTGTTCTCAGGAAGAACATGTGACAGTTTCAATATTTCAGTGTGTAATGTGAGTGTCAATATATATATCAGTTGGCATGTGTGAGGGTGTAATGTGTATGTATCACGCCCCAGAACCAGAATACTGGAGAGCGGAGGAATGACTCAGCCAGCTACGTATTACGGGTAGATGAATACCGTATAATACGATCAATGCTGTCTAAAAGACGAGGGGGTGCATGCTACATGAAAGTCTCGCTATGGTTACTTCACATCTAATGTCTCAATCATTCAAACAAGAAGCAATAACAGAGAATATTTAAGATAAAGCAATAAGGCGTCCCAAACGCTTAGTCAAAATGTTCTTGAGATCTGGCTTTACAAAACATAGCCAGATGATATAGCAACATATACACAATTGTTATCAGCTGCAGTCTGACTTAATTACAATTATGTAAAAGTAAGTGCAAGACTATCCGACTAACATGTCGGTGCCAAGCGGCAAAATATAAAGTAATTAACAAAACGAGCGGGGAAGTAAGAAACCCACTCGAGTCCTCCTGCGATCATTCCTCTAGTATTGACCATCTTGGAGGTGGAAGTAAGCTGAGTCCTCGGGAACCGGCTCTAAATCTGGCCATGCAAAACCAGAGAGGTTAGACCTCTAATAGCAAGTACCGCAAGAAAGCACGATATGAGACATTAAACCAGTAAATAAGAGAATATAATAATAGATCTCTGCTTGCTACTGGGATTCACGTAACATCACGACACTTCGAACCAACCTCCCAACCAAACAAGGACAGAAGTTGGCCCGTCATGTCCTGATGCTCTGATCATCTCAGTTAGGTAACAGAGTAGGTACAGTACACAAATAAATCAACTTAAACGGCCATCCAACTCCTACGGCTTACTACTGTGAGTCCCAAGTTATCCTAGAATTATGCAATAAGGATTTCTCAGTTCTTACTATGGGCAAGCAAGGCTAGTCTATCCAATCAATCAATTACATCAATCATGAATTAGACGAGTCCCAGCGGGACGCCCGTCATCAATATACAATATACAATAATATAAGCAGATACCGCTCCCTGCCCGTGTAGCAGATTTGCAGTATCTGTGGGAACCAGCCGGCCTGTCTGGCACTAATAGTCCCAATAGGGCTGCCATGTAAGAACTCAGAAATCTATACTCTCCATGCAATCATTATTTTATTTAACTTAGTAGCTTCTATGTTAAGTGAAATTCCATGCCGCGGATTATGGTCATTCAAAATGAGTACTTCCGTACAAGGTACGATATGCCCAACTCTACAACGATACCCATGCGGTTAAGTTGTAGGTCTTACATAGCGTAATGCAACAATTAAAACTAACCACGGAATAATCATGCCTTGACCATAGAGTACACATGCTGCTTTCGTAAAATAAATAAATAATTGTAGCCTGCATGTATCTATATGTCAATATTCGGGATTGGCCAATCGATTACAAATATGAACGTGTCTCATTCCATTTAATTCAATAAGACGACTAGGCAGTCTCTTAGTTCCATCTAGGAACGCATGATCAATAATAAATCAAGATAACAATCAATGTTAATTAATACCAAATTCGGAAAATAAAATTGGGAGATAAATAATGATTGGAAAATAAGTAATCTCATGTGCCTGAGGAATGAAGATTCATGCGGCTGTGGGAAATGATTGGAAAATAAATAATCTCATGAGCTGACGGAAATAATTGGGAAATAATTAATCCATGCGGCTGTGGGAAATAATTGGGAAATAATTAATCCATGCGGCTGTGAAATGAGATTGGTAAATAATTAATCCATGCGGCTGAGAAACGAGATTAGAAAATAATTAATCCATGCGGCTGAGAAATGAGATTCTCATGCGGCTGTAAAATGAGATTGGAAAATAAATAATCCATGCGGCTGAGAAATGAGATTGGAAAATAATTAATCCATGCGGCTGAGAAATGAGATTCTCATGCGGCTGTGAAATGAGATTGGAAAATAAATAATCCATGCGGCTGAGAAATAAGATTGGGAAATAAATAATCCATGCGGCTGAGAAATGAGATTCTCATGCGGCTGTGAAATGAGATTGGGAAATAAATAATCCATGCGGCTGAGAAATGAGATTGGAAAATAATTAATCCATGCGGTTGAGAAATGATATTGGGAAATAAATAATCCATGCAGCTGAGAAATGAGATTCTCATGCGGCTAAGAAATGAGAGACCCATCTTCTCAGAAAACCTGAGAAGGATGATCATGGAACCCTTGGCTTCCAAGCTCCATAAAACCTTCACTGTAAGTCCAAATTTGGACTTCCATAGGTCAAAATAGGGTAGAACGAAATTCTCTACAACATGGAACCATCAAAACTTGGAAATAATAATATTAAATAGATCAAAACCCAAGAAATCCAAAAATACTATAACTTAGATCTAGAAGAATTTAGCCATAGAAATTGAAAATGCCAAGCACTAAAGAGACTTAGAATCGAATAAAGAAGATGATGGAACAATAATAATGGAGATCCATCAAGAAGCAAGTTGGCACTTGCCTTGCTCTCCTAGGTTGGTGGAAGAGTTATGAGGAAGAAGAAGAGTAATAGTGAAGTAATGAAGAGAGAGAAAGGGGATGGGTTTTAAATGAAGGAGTGGTGGTAGGTGGGGGTTTATTTCGGTTCATGATGAACCAACATAATTAAACCAATCTGAGCCGAACCCATAGCAAAGCTAAAGCAGAGTATAAAAGCAGAAAGTAAAGTGCAAAAATAAAATTGCAGAAAATTAATTAACATGAAATTAAAGGGATTTAAATACAGAGCAATACATGATAAATATAAAATATTTACATTTAAACAGTACATGCATTTTAAAAATACGTATTCTGGGAATGGGAAGTGACATCTCTACCCTCCTTAGAAAAAATTTCGTCCTCGGAATTTTAAATCCAAGCAGGATAGAAACATCAGAGCTGAACTAATCCAGGTACAAGCAATTTAAGTAAGCAATCATTCTACAATGCCAATAGCAAGTAACATATCTATGTTTTAACTATCGACGACACCACGTAATTCTACTCATAAGGTGACAAGCATGAAGAGTTAAGACAATCAAGGTATACAGGAAGAAATATACCTTGTGAGTCAAACAGGTGCGGATACCGCGATCGGATATCATCCTCACGTTCCCACATTGACTGCCCTAAAGAGTGATGACCCCAAGCAACCCAGACAAGACTAATTGTTCGGTTCCTGAGTATCTTCTCTCTTCGGTCCAAAATAGACACAGGCTGTTCCTCGTAAGACAGGTTGGTACCAACAACCAGCTCAGAATGATCAAGGACATGGCTTGGGTCCGATACATACCTTCGCAATTGAGATACATGAAATACATCATGCACCTCTCGTAACGAAGGTGGAAGGGATAAACGATAAGCAACATCGCCTATCCTCTCAAGGATAACAAATGGGCCCACGTATCGGGGACTCAACTTCACGCGAATGCCAAATCTAATGACCCCACGGGTAGGTGAGATCCGCAAGAATACGTGGTCCCCAACAGAAAATTTTTGCAGCCTACGATGCTGGTCCGCCCAATGACGATGCCGATCCTGCGCAACTCGAAGTCGCTCTCTAATTCCTTTAATCACTTCCACTATCTGAACAATCATCTTCGGGCCTAACATCTTTCTCTCCCCAATATCGTCCCACGCTAGTGGCGACCTACACTTCTTACCATATAGTGCTCCAAATGGCGCCATCTGGATACTGGCTTGATAACTGTTATTATATGAGAACTCGACCAAGTATAGGTGGCTCTCCCAAGATCCTCCAAAATCTAGGGTACAAGCTCGCAACATGTCTTCTAAAGTTTGAATTGTTCTTTCTGACTGCCCATCCGTCTGTGGATGGTAAGCCGTGCTAAATCTTAACTTGGTACCCAAGCTATGATGTAAACTCTTCCAAAAATGTGATGTAAAACGGGTATCTCTGTCTGACACAATGCTGACGGGGACTCCATGCTGCCTGACTATCTGCTGTATATACAACTCTGCCAACTTTTCTGTAGATTGCCCTACTTTGAAAGGAAGAAAGTGTGCCACCTTCGTAAGCCGATCTACGATTACCCAAATAGCATCCTTACCACTTGGTGATCTCGGTAAACCGGTCACAAAGTCCATTGTAATATGCTCCTACTTCTATTCCGGAATAGAAAGTGGTTGCAATAACCCAGCTGGCCTCTGCTGTTCTGCCTTCACTTGCTGACATACCAAGCAACGGGAAACAAATCTAGCGATCTCCCTCTTCATCCCATTCCACCAGAAGTGCTGCTTGATATCTTGGTACATCTTGGTCCCTCCAGGGTGTACAGAATACTGGGAACTGTGAGCTTCTGCCATAACCTCCTGTTTGATATCTCCACTAGGCACACATAGACGCGATCCAAACCTAAGTGTACCATCCTCATGGATTTGCATCTCCTTTCTGAGTCCTGACTCACATTCTGCCCTAAGTTTCTGAATCCTTGGGTCCTGTGCCTGAGCTGCCTTGATCTTGTCTACCAAGTCGGATTGAACTTGTAGACTCGCCAGAACTCCTACATCACTAGGAAGTATAACCTCGATGCCCATCTCCTGAAGGTCTTCTAAGATATGCCTCTGTGTTGTTAACATAAATGTGCCGCCTCTCCTGCTGAGAGCGTCTGCTACTACATTAGCCTTGCCTGGATGATACTGAAGCTCCACACCGTAATCCTTGATCAACTCCAACCATCTTTTCTGCCTCATGTTCAGCTCCTTCTGAGTAAAGATGTACTTCAGACTTTTGTGGTCTGTGTACATGTCCACTCAATCACCATATAAGTAATGCCTCTATAGCTTCAAAGCAAACACTACTGCTGCCAACTCCAAGTCATGAGTCGGATAATTCTTCTCGTGGTCCCGAAGTTGCCTAGATGCGTACGCTATCACCTTCCCATGCTGCATGAGGACACATCCAAGTTCTTTACCGGACGCATCACAATAAACGGTAAAACCTCCGGATCCAACTGGCAATGTAAGAATAGGCGCTGATATCAACTTATGCTTCAGATTCTCAAATGGTGCCTGGCATTCTGTCGACCAGACGAATGGTACATCCTTCCATGTCAAGCGGGTCATAGGTGCTGAAAGCCTTGCAAAGTCTGATACAAACCTTCTGTAATATCCTGCCAATCCCAAGAAACTCCGCACATCTGCTACGTTCTTGGGTACTGGCCAACTTTCTACTGCTTCTACCTTCTTGGGATCTACTGCTAGTCCAGCTCCTGATATGATATAACCCAAAAATGAAATATGATCCGACCAAAACTCACACTTGCTGAGCTTGGCATACAACTGGTTCTCTCTCAGAACCTGTAACACCTTCCAGAGGTGATCTTCATGCTCCTCTTCACTAGTTGAATATACAAGAATGTCGTCGAGAAACACAACGACAAATTGATCCAAGTACGGCATAAAGATTCGATTCATCAAATCCATGAATATTGTTGGAATATTGGTCAAACCAAACGACATTACCAAGAATTCATAATGCCCATACTTCGACCTGAACGCTGTCTTGGGAATGTCTTCCTTCCGAACCCTCACTTGATGATACCCTGAACGAAGATCTATCTTGGAGAAAACTCTAGCTTTGCTCAACTGATCAAATAAGTCGTCGATCCTGGGTAGTAGGTACTTGTTCTTCACTGTTGCTGCGTTAAGCTTCCTGTAATCAATGCACAATCTGGATGATCCATCCTTTTTCCCCACAAGTACCACTGGTGCTGCCCATGGTGACACGCTAGCTTGGATGAACTTCTTCTCCTTCAGTTCCTCTATGTGCTGATATACCTTAGCTTGCTCTGAATCCGCCATTCTGTAAACTCAATCTGATATCGGTTTAGTTCCAGGTGCCAATTCTATACTGAACTCAATATCTCTAACCGGTGGTAGACCTGAAAGTTCTTCAGGAAATATGTCTAGAAATTCTTCAACTACCTTCGGAACTTGAACTTCTTCCATTGCCGTCACTACTCCCTGCTCTTGTTGAGTTGCCTCTGATCTGACTAAGGTGAACCACTTCATGCCTGGAATATCAAAAGATACACTCCCTCTACGACAATCTATTGTCGCATGACTGTCTTTCGGCCAGTCCATGCCTAAGATAACGTCAAAATTTCTAACAGGAAATTCTATCAACCGGGCGGGTAAGGAATGCCCACAAACTACAACGCTACATGCTAGAATAACTCTACTAACTCCTACGAGCCCATTACCAGTGAGTATATTTAACCTTCCTGGCAATGCCTCGAACTCCATTCCTAGCCGTGTCGCAAATTGTGCAGATATAAATGAGTGTGATGCTCCCGAATCAAACAATGCTACTGCGGGATAAGAGGCGACGAGAATGTTACCTGCCACAACATCTCCCGATGCCAATGTCTCTTCCAAGGATAGAGTGAATGCCTGCCCTCGACCTCCTTGCTAGTTCCCATATTGCGGCCTAGCCTGGTGCTGCTGCTGGCCCCTTCCCTGATGATGCTGGGGTGGTCTATGCTGGTGTTGCTGCATCGGCGGTCCCTGCTACCGAAACATCTGAGCCTGCGGCATTAACGGGCACTGTGCCAACGGTCTTACTGCTACCGCTGGTCCTCGATACTGTCCTGCCCCTGGTGCTGGCAAAGCAGGAAATTGTTGCCCTGGTCCTCCTGACCTCGAATTCATGGAACATATGGTAACCCAATGATCTGGATTCCCACATATCAAACACTGCCTGTTCAATGTCCGACACACATCTCTAGTGTGCCCTATCTTCCCGCAATAAGTGCAGCCCGCTGGGGGTTGCTGGTTCTTCCTCTGTTGCTGTTGCTGCTGCCTGGGTGGTGGTGCTGGTCCTCGCAGTGCCACATCGTGGATACGAATGCCAGGGGATGATGCTGTTGTTCGGGGCGCTACTCCCCCTCCTTCTTCAATCTGACTGTGGGATCTCTTCTGACCCCCAGTCCTGGCCGCAATCCTCTGAACGGTTATCTCATGCCTTCGAGTCACCGTCAATACTTCATCAAAAGTCTGGTAATTGTGCCCCTCTATCAACTTCAAGAGTTCAAGATGAAACCCTTGCTGAAACCTCATAGCCCTCTGGCTCTCTGTGGCTTCCATCTCTGGGGCGAACCTACTCAATCTGCAGAACTCTGCTGCATAAGCATCTACCGTCTTGCCAGCCTGTCTGAGGTTGATAAACTTCTGTTGTAGCTCAAACTGCGCCACAACTCTATAGTACTTTGTCTTGAATCTTGCTGTAAAATCGTCCCAAGCCACAGGACGTCTGATGCCTACCTCCTCTGATTCCCACCAATCACGTGCGAGATCCTGAAGTAACAACTTCACCTGATCCATACGTTCTTCTGCCGGCACCTTAGCGGCTGTCAAGATAGCCTCAATATCCTTAAGCCATGCATCTGCTGAAATGGCATCTTCCGTACCCTCGAAACGGCAGGGGTTGTACTTGCAAAACCTGGCTGATGCTCCTTAATCTGTTCTCACTCCTCTTTCTAAAGCCGTCTGTAATCCTTGGTTGAGTAATACATTCTGCTCTTGTAACTGAGCGTGCATGCGCTGCTGGGCTAACATCTGGTGTTGCTGAGTAGCCATCATCCCTCTCATGATCTCCAGAAGGACTGGTGTATTCACTTCCACTGGGGTAGGTGGAACTATGGGTGGTGTAGGAACCTCCGGATATTGCGGTCCAGCTGCTGGTTCCACTATCACTTCTTCTTGGATAGTCTCTTGAAGTAGTTCTGACCCTTGTTGCTGACCAACCTGGTCATGTTGCCCATGTTGCTCTTGTTGCTGCTGTCCAGCCCTGACAGGTACGGATGAGGTGCCCCTAAGAAAAGGGACAAGAGAACAATCAAACGACTGGACATGAAGGATCAATGAAGCCAAAAGATATGAGAAGGTCAAGCTAGGATTGAGAACAACGAATTATGAGATCAAGGGGGAACATGTGTGATTGAGACATCCTAAAATCAAAACACCCCACAAGTCTGAAATCAGACCTGTATGGGCCATCACTAAAACCTTATCACGCCCCAGAACCAGAATACTGGAGAGCGGGGGAATGACTCAGCCAGCTACGTATTACGGGTAGATGAATACCGTATAATACGATCAATGCTGTCTAAAAGACGAGGGGGTGCATGCTACATGAAAGTCTCGCTATGGTCACTTCACATCTAATGTCTCAATCATTCAAACAAGAAGCATTAACAGAGAATATTTAAGATAAAGCAATAAGGCGTCCCAAACGCTTAGTCAAAATGTTCTTGAGATCTGGCTTTATAAAACATAGCCAGATGATATAGCAACATATACACAGTTGTTATCAGATGCAGTCTGACTTAATTACAATTATGTAAAAGTAAGTGCAAGACTATCCGACTAATATGTCGGTGCCAAGCAGCAAAATGTAAAGTAATTAACAAAACGAGCAGGGAAGTAAGGAACCCACTCGAGTCCTCCTGCGATCATTCCTCTAGTATTGACCATCTTAGAGGTAGAAGTAAGCTGAGTCCTCGAGAACCGGCTCTAAATCTGGCCATGCAAAACCAGAGAGGTTAGACCTCTAATAGCTAGTACCGCAAGGAAGCACGATATGAGACATTAAACCAGTAAATAAGAGAATATAATAATAGATCTCTGCTTGCTACTGGGATTCACGTAACATCACGACACTTCGAACCAACCTCCCAACCAAACAAGGACAGAAGTTGGCCCGTCATGTCCTGATGCTCTGATCATCTCAGTTAGGTAACAGAGTAGGTACAGTACACAAACAAATCAACTTAAACGGCCATCCAACTCCTACAGCTTACTACTGTGAGTCCCAAGTTATCCTAGAATTATGCAATAAGGATTTCTCAGTTCTTACTATGGGCAAGCAAGGCTAGATTATCCAATCAATCAATTGCGTCAATTATGAATTAGACGAGTCCCAGCGGGACGCCCGTCATCAATATACAATATACAATAATATAAGCAGATACCGCTCCCTGCCCGTGTAGCAGATTTGCAGTATCTGTAGGAACCAGCCGGCCTGTCGGGTACAAATAGTCCCAAGAGGGCTGCCATGTAAGAACTCAGAAATCTATACTCTCCATGCAATCATTATTTTATTTAACTTAGTAGCTTCTATGTTAAGTGAAATTCCATGCCGTGGATCATGGTCATTCAGAATGAGTACTTCCGTACAAGGTACGATATGCCCAACTCTCCAACGATATTCGTACGGTTAAGTTGTAGGTCTTACATAGCGTAATACAACAATTAAAACTAACCACGGAATAATCATGCCTTGACCATAGAGTACACATGCTGCTTTCGTAAAATAAATAAATAATTGTAGCCTGCATGTATCTATATGTCAATATTCGGGATTGGCCAATCGATTGCAAATATGAACGTGTCTCATTCCATTTAATTCAATAAGACGACTAGGCAGTCTCTTAGTTCCATCTAGGAACGCATGATCAATAATAAATCAAGATAACAATCAATATTAATTAATGCCAAATTCAGGAAATAAAATTGGGAGATAAATAATGATAGGAAAATAAATAATCTCATGCGCCTGAGGAATGAAGATTCATGTGACTGTAGGAAATGATTGGGAAATAAATAATCTCATGAGCTGAGGGAAATAATTGGGAAATAATTAATCCATGCGGCTGTGGGAAATGATTGGGAAATAATTAATCCATGAGGCTGTGAAATGAGATTGGTAAATAATTAATCCATGCGGCTGAGAAATGAGATTGGGAAATAATTAATCCATGCGGCTGAGAAATACGATTCTCATGCGGCTGTAAAATGAGATTAGGAAATAAATAATCCATGCGGCTGAGAAATGAGATTGGGAAATAATTAATCCATGCGGCTGAGAAATGAGATTCTCATGCGGCTGTGAAATGAGATTGGAAAATAAATAATCCATGCGGCTGAGAAATGAGATTGGGAAATAAATAATCCATGCGGCTGAGAAATGAGATTGAGAAATAAATAATCTATGCGGCTGAGAAATGAGATTCTCATGCGGCTGTGAAATGAGATTGGAAAATAAATAATCCATGCGGCTGAGAAATGAGATTGGGAAATAATTAATCCATGCGGCTGAGAAATGAGATTGGGAAATAAATAATCCATGCGGCTGAGAAATGAGATTCTCATGCGGCTGAGAAATGAGAGACCCATCTTCTCAGAAAACCTGAGAAGGATGGTCATGGAACCCTTGGCTTCCAAGCTCCATAAAACCTTCACTGTAAGTCCAAATTTGGACTTCCATAGGTCAAAATGGGGTAGAACAAAATTCTCTACAAAATGGAACCATCAAAACTTGGAAATAACAATGTTAAATAGATCAAAACACCAAAGAAATCTGAAAATACTATAACTTAGATCTAGAAGAATTTAGCCATAGAAATTGAAAAAGCCAAGCACTAAAGAGACTTAGAATCAAATAAAGAAGATGATGGAACAATAATAATGGGGATCCATCAAGAAGCAAGTTGGCACTTGCCTTGCTCTCCTAGGTTGGTGGGAGAGTTATGAGGAAGAAGAAGAGTAATAGTGAAGTAATGAAGAGAGGGAAAGGGGATGGGTTTTAAATGAAGGAGTGGTGGTAGGTGGGGGTTTATTTCGGTTCATGATAAACCAACATAATTAAACCAATCTGAGCCGGACCCATAGCAAAGCTAAAGCAGAGTATAAAAGCAGAAAGTAAAGTGCAGAAATGAAATTGCAGAAAATTAATTAACATGAAATTAAAGGGATTTAAATACAGAGCAATACATGATAAATATAAAATATTTACATTTAAACAGTACATGCATTTTAAAAATACGTATTCTGGGAATGGGAAGTGACAGTATGGGATATCGGTGTGCATATATAACAGGGTGTCCATTCTCAGTTTTACAGTAATGTGTGTGTCCTGTGTCCCCAGAATTTGTAAATAGGTGTGTGTGTGTAGAACTCAGTTAAAACAGTGCAAATATTCATATATGAGTGTCTATAAGTGATATGGGAAAACAGTGTACATAATTAGTGTATTAAAACTCAGGAAAATCGATTTCAGTTTACACAATAACAGTTCAGGATTTCAGTTTACACATATCAGTCCAATCCATCTCGAAAACCCAAGAATTCCAATCAACATGAATCCCTAACATGTACATTATCATATACACATATATAAGTGAACTATTTATGATAATTTAATCATCAAGAACAGTTTAAAAATATATTTCAAATCTCAGATTTATCAATCAGTGAACTGGTATCAGACAATTGGGGAAAACTCATTTCGAAATCCAAAATACAATTAATATCCCAAACTAATGGTTTGTAAATAATTATATATGTGTAAGAGTGTCATAGGTGTGTCCTAGTGTCGAGGAACTGCACACAAACGTGTTCGAATCAAAATTAACACACACGAATACACAGAACTGTACACAGTCTCTGCATGCGTGCACACATGTCTAGCACACGACACACGATACGACACAACATGAGTGCGTGTCCACACACTCGTCTAGGGTAGGGTTACAACCCTGATACCCTGAATCGTGTCTACGAGACACCCATACACGACATGAAACCCTTGTTAGCAGTTCTTGTGGCTCAAGCGCACCGCAGGCAACGGCCAGTGCGGGCCCGATAGCATGTCCAACTCGACTCGACGTAACTCGAGACTCGACGAGGCTCGTGTCAGCCACTGCCCCTCGGTCCTTGCCAAGTTACACGTGTCAAATCGTCGTATCCAGTGAGAATTTCAACCCGAGCTGCAGGACAGTGTCCCGTGGCTGCTGCAACGTGTTCGTGTCAACATACTGACACGACACGACACTAAAATAATCCTCCACAAATGAAACAAAATCACAAATGACCCATAGATCTACAAATCTATTCAAACAAAATTCAAAAACAGTGAGTGAGGCATTTCATTAAACACCTAGTTCTAGGTTAGGATACGTGTCCGATACGGACACGAAATCAAATACAATTGACACAAAACTTATACTACAGCTAGAGGACACCTAGATCTAGGCTACCATACAAAGAAAACAGAATTTAATTACAATTTGAAAGGTTTACCTATAGTGTGTCAAATGGCAAGAAAAGCCCCAAATCGATTGATTTCCGTTGCTAGCCAACTCTCCAAATTATTCCCAAACTGAAATTACTCTCCATGAACATCAAATTGAGGATGATTAGAATCTATTGCGTAAGATTTGTATCAAAAAGGAATTAAAATGGATTTATTATGAATTAGGGAAGATGAGAATTACCTTTCCTTTCTAAAACTTGAGATGATACAAAAGAGGCAAGAACAAAGGAATGAGAGACTTAATAGGAAGGATTTCCAATGTTGGCCGGCCACCTATGGCTGAATTTAGGGTTAGGGTTTCATGGCATGGGACTTGGGCCAAGTTGCATTAGTCAAGGAAATAAATTCCTAAGTCATAAGTCATGAACCTAGTCTTATTCTCCTATTTCAAATTTGGTTCTAAATGACTAGAATCGGGTTGACTTAAGTTAGACTAGGGTCCCACTATGCTAATCAAGTAGCCATAGCTAGAGTCAACATCTAGGTTAGTCTCCAAAGTCTCAACTAGTCAAAGTCAAAAATAATAATCACCATTTTAATAAATTAAAATAAATTCAAAAATTCACAAATGACCAAAATACCCTCAAGCTAAAATGTGGTAGTGACAAATCTACCCTCCTTAAAACCTTAAAAGAATTTTGTCCTCGAAATTAAAAGATGAAACTAAACTGATGAGAAGGATAGACAATCATACCTCAAGGTCCAAAAAGATATGGGTATCGCTCGCGCATCTCATCCTCCCGCTCCCAGGTAGACTCTCCTGGAGAATGATGCCTCTATGCGACGCAAACCAAGGGTATCACCTGGTTTCTCAGTACCTTCTCTCGGCGATCCAAAATTTCCACTGGCTGCTCTGGATAACTGAGAGTAGGTCCCACCTCAATCTCTGAATGGTCAAGTACATGGCTAGGATCAGCCACATACCGTCTCAACTGTGATAAATGGAATACGTTGTGGACACCTACTAGTGCAGGTGTCAAGTCTAGCCTGTATGCCACATCACTGACTCTCCCGCTAATCACAAAAGGTCTGATGAAGCGCGGGCTAAGCTTCTCACCTCCACCAAAACGTATGGTACTACGAGTCGGAGATATCCTCAGAAAAACTATGTCTCCGACCTAAATACAAACAAGTTCTCAAGTTACTAAATAATCAAACATGATCAAACAACACAACAACAAACAACCTACTTCTAATCCTATCTCTAATCTGTACCTCAAACTCCAAAGGCCTCCGGTGGCTATCGGCCCAATGCCGATGTTTGTCTTGCGTCATGCGAAGTCTGTCCCTGATGAGCTTCACCTTCTCGGCTGCGTCAACAACCATCTCAGGTTCCAATAAAGCTCGCTCTTCAACATCATCCCAAGATAAGGGTGTATGACATCTACGTCCGTATAGAGCCTCGAAAGGTGATATCTCAATGCTGGCCTGATAACTGTTGTTGTAAGCAAACTCCACCAAGTGTAGGTGCTCCTTCCAGGATCCTCCAAAATCTAAGACACACGTCTACAGCATGTCCTCGAGCGTATGAATAGTCCCCTCTGAATATCTGTCCGTCTGAGGGTGGTATGCAGTACTAAACTTGAGCTGAGTGCCCAAACTAGTCTGTAGACTCTGCCAGAAATGGAAAGTAAAATGGCTATCCCTATCCGAGATAATGCAGACCGGAACTCCATGAATCCTGACAATCTGCCGTATGTACATCTATGCAAGCCCCTCAGTAGACGTACCCACTTTAAATGGCAAAAAGTGGGCCGATTTAGTCAACCTGTCTACGATGACCCAAATCGCGTCTTTCCCGCCTGGTGTACGCGACAATCCAGAAACAAAATCTATCGTAATATGCTCTCACTTCCACTTTGGAATGGGCAATGGCTGCAACAAACCTCCTGGTATCTGCCTCTCTACCTTGACCTACTGACAGACCAAACATCTGGCTACGAAGCGACCTACGTCCCGCTTCATCCCATACCACCAGACGTGCTCCCTCAGATCCCTGTACATCTTTTTGGCACCAAGATGTATAGAGTAATGAGATCTGTGGGCCTCCTGCATGACCATGTCACGACCTGCACCCACCATGAGGGTACGAGTACGTAACAGCGCCCAGCCTACGCCGCAGTGTCGGCGGTAGAACGTTGTTCTAGGTCATGAACTATAACTAACACAATATAGAATAATCTCCAACTGGAGGCTAATCACGGAAGGTACAACTCAATCACAACTAGAGATAGAATATGGCATAATAAAATAGATAAAAAAATCCTCAACTGAGGTACAACAGAAATGAAATAACATAAGTTAATAACTACCAGTCTCAACATCTCTAGAATATACAACTCTGAAATCAAGGACAACAACTAAACATGAAAAAGGAAACAATCTAGACTATCTAAACTATGCAATGGTATCGTCCTCAACAACTTTCTGAACCTCCCCAGGGGTCCAGGTCGCGAGTGTCATCTAGGCAAGCTCCAAGGTAAGGGGTGCAGGGTTCCTCATCATCCTCTGTAAAATTTTCAACAGGTCCAGTCAGGACGGGAGCGAGCACAATACATCTCACGCAGATCATAACAGGTTAGAGAATATAAACGTGCAAGAGAGTACGATACATGATACTGAAAGAAAGTACATGATTTAACAGAGAGAGAACTATAATAGAAATATCTACTATAAGTAGAGAGCTACCAGTGACTAGTGATTTAGAGTACAAAGTCGACATGTGAACGGCTTGATTTGCACATGACTATACTAAAGAGGCGTACATGGCTATACTACTTTGGAATTGTTAACATGACTATTTATACTCCCCCATACCCTAATCAATACACAAGGATCCAGACAAGTTATGTTACGTACATGATTTTCACATGAAGCCCATAGATGGGTGTACATGAAGAATACATGAGGGCTCAGAAACTGAGTACACACGAATTCCACATGAAGGCCTATGAAGGGTACACATGAAGTATAGATTATACATGAAATACACGAGAAACATGACCGAACATGATAGCACATGAGAGTACACGAGCGAGCACGAACGAGCATGAAGCACGTGAGAAACATGAATAACATGAGAGCGAAGAATACACGATGTACATAAAACACACGACACGATGTATCCAATGCTCCCGAGGGGGATAACATCTCAATGTAGGGATCCATATAGTACCAATCCGTGATAATATCGTGACAGCATCAAATAAGGTAAACTAGAGCAGGAATATAATTCTAAGCAAGTTATGAAATGATCAGAGAATGTACTCGCCTGGTATCTGAATGTCTGAAGTAAATGTACTGTCCGAGATGAGGTACCTGACTCCTAGTTAGAGCAACACAAGTCAAGATGTATACAGGGGATGATAATTAAAATCTACAATGCATCTGCATGCTGTCTAGGTCAAACTAGGCTAAAGTCGACACTTGGTCAACTCCAGTCAACTATACTAGTCAAACTAGGTCAACTAGGTCAAACTTAACCCGAACAAGTCTGATAAGTCTCACTAGACCTAACCAGCCTATTCTAGCAAGCACATATCATTCACAAGTCACACCAGTCTATTCACACACTAAAATCATGTGTATACATTCATATACACATAGGCTTGCACATTAGGATACCCATAGACTATACTACATAGGCTATATGCCAACATACATATGTATATTCACATATTTATACATACACACATATTATATATATATAGGCATACAATATATAGGGGTTACAATGTATTCATGCAAAAGGGGGTTTAGTCTCAATGTGTTAGTGAGTATATTATGTATATGTGACAGGGTAGAGTGTCAAGGCTCAGGTATGCATTCATCAAAACAGGTAATAAAAGAAAGGAGATCAGTCCAGTACTTGGACAGTCACATATGGTTCTCAGGTATTCACAAGCATTAAGTTCATATGGGGGTAAACTCAGCTGAGATGAAACTAGTATTCAGCCCTAACATGAAGGAAATCAACACACAGTTTGCAACAAGGAATCTCAGGTTATCATAAAGGAAGGTTCAGTTAAAGGGGTATACAACAATGCAAAATGTCATGTACATTCAATATCAGACATGCTCAGTTTTAGTTCAGTTAATCACAAGAGAACCCAATCAACCCAACATTTCATCCCCAAAACAATTCACTATTATGAAGAAAACTGAGAACCAGTTAAACTAAAACTGAGAATATGAAATTCAGTCTAGTATCTATCCAAATTCGAAATCAAAACCCCAAATTGAACCCACATCTCATCCCAGATATAACACATGTATTCTGTTAATAATCATAGTTAAAAATCATCATGTAATCATCTAATTATTCATTTAAAGCCAATGTAAAACTCAGGATACACTGAACAGTATAGGTATCAGAATATAGGCAAATTCAACCCCATTTCGAATCAATACCAACCAAATCATGCAATCCAGTATAAACCCAGTCATGCAACTATTATCCAGACATCATTTCATATATACACATCATTAATTTATCATTAATTTATATTAAATATCAATTTAAACTCATTTAAACTCAGAAAATTAGTTTTCTGAACACAGGTATCAGAGTTGTGTAAGAATCCCAAATTCGAATTATAAAATTGATTTAACATCAAATTAATCATTGACATAGCTTTATGTATATGTGCAAGTGTCCCACGAGTTGTATCGTGTCCAACAAACCCGACACGACCGTGTCCAAAACCCAAACGAACTCAAACAGTGCAACAGGACAGCAATCATCGTGCATGTGTTCACGCGTGTCCAGCACACGACACGAAGTAGGACTCATGCTCGTGCCCAAGTGTTTGCCAAAGGTAGGGGAACATGTCCAAGTACCTGCACCATGTCCACGTCAAGTGTGTCGTGCGTACGAGATGAGTATCAGACGCGATTCTCGCACACGCGTGTCAGGCTACGACCAGTGCGAGTGGGATTTCTCACAATCCGCTCGATCGTTTTGCCTCAAATTTTACGTACATAGTGCCAGTGATTGCCCGCACCCACACACCAATTTTTAGGTATCGTGGTGCCATGTCGTGTCCTGTGTCGACCCCGAGCAGCAGGACAGTGTACGGTGTCCTCGTGCGTGCGTGTGTGTCCAATTTTGGACACGAAATGTGTCAGAAACATGCTCAGTAAGACACGAAATAAATAAACACATATAAAACAATATTTCCATTCAAATAGTTTTCAAAAACAACATAAAAATTTCCTCACAAATATTTCATCAAACACTTGTAAACAGGGACTGATACGTGTCCAATAAGGACATGAAATGGACACCACTCGACACCAAACCTATGCTAGAAGCTAGGGGACTCCTAGGGCTATGCACTCATGCAAAGAAATCAAAATTTGAATGGGTTTTGGGAGTTTTACCTATAGGTTTCAAAGCTCCTTGAAAAGCTCCAAAAGAGGGGTTTCTCCTTGCTAGCTAATCTCTCCAAATTGCACCAAACCTGAGAATACTCTCCATGAGCAGCAAGAAGGGATGGATTATGACCTAGTGCAAAAGATTTGAGCTAAAAAGGACCTAAAATGGGAAAGTTATGGATTGGGGAAGATGGCTATACCTTTCTTTCTTTAAACTTGGAAACTTGGATGAAAAGAGGCAAAAACACATGAAGAGGGGTTTCTACAGGGGAAAATCCCAATGGTGGCTGGCCACTAATGTTAGGGTTAGGGTTTCTAGTTAGTTGTGGGCTTGGGCTCTCCCTAAGACAAGTTACATCTAAGTTTCTGAGGGCCCATTCTCTAAAATCAATTCTCATGACTAAAACTACTATTTGATTTCTAACTTGATAATTTCTACCCTAAACTTAAGTTAACCATCCTACTTAGCCTATGGGTTAAGTCTAAGCTTCTAGGTTAGGCTTCACTAGGCTAAAACCAATCATAGCACATAGCACTTATTTAAATAATAATAAATTCACACAAATTCTAATAAATCATAATAAATTCAAATAAATCCTAAAATGACCAAGATACCATCTACGCTAAAATGTACTAATTAAACATCCAAATCACATGGCTAGACTCTAGGTCAACAGTCTCTAGGGTTTCACTAGCTGCATATCAAAATCACAAGTCATAATTTTTAAATAGTTTAAAAATGATTAAAAATCACCAAAAATTATATCATGATTTAAATATCATTATTAAAAGACTAAAATTTCAAAATTTCAAAATTACTCTCATTTAGAAAATTGGGTGTTACAGACCTGCTCCCTGAGCTCTCTACTAGGCACACACAGCCTGGAACCGTCCCTCAAAGCGATATCCTCTGCAAGAGTAAACTCACCATCCACTAGTCCTGCTCGAACCTGTTCTCGGATACACCACACAGCAACATCCTCGAACTGTGTCAACTTGATCCTCTCTATCAAGTCCGACTGAATCTGAAGGCCCCACATCTGCAACTAGACTCCTGGCACAATCACCTCAATCCCCAGGCTCTCCAAATCTGCTAGCAAGTGACGATCCATAGTTAAACACATGACTGTCGGATACCTACTCAAGGCATCGGCAACCACGTTGGCCTTCCCTGGGTGATACTGTAGTGAGATGTCGAAGTCCTTTATCAGCTCCAATGACCTATGCTGCCTCATGTTGAGCTCCTTCTGTGTGAACACATACTTCAAGCTCTTATGATCTGTGAAGATCTCCACCCTCTTTCCATATAAGTAGTGTTTCCACAACTTTAAGCAAATATCACTGCTGTCAACTCCAATTCGTGGGTAGGGTAGTTCTTCTCATGGGGACGTAACTGCCTGGAAGTATAGGCAATCACCTTTCCATGCTGCTACAAGACACAACCCAAACCCTTTCCTAAGGTGTCGCTATAGATAGTGAACCCTCCCGATCCTGATGGCAATGTCAGAATCGGAGCTGTCGTCAGCCACTTCTTCAACTCATTAAAAGCGACCTGGCACTCCTCTGACCAAACAAACTCTGTATCCTTCCGGATCAGCCTAGTCAACGGCTCTGCAATCCGAGAGAAATCCTACACAAACCTCCTGTAATAGCCTGCCAGTCCCAAGAATCTCCTGATCTCTGCTACTGAACTCGGTGCCGACCAAGCCTCAACTGCCGTGATCTTCTTTCGGTCTACTGAGATCCCATCTCAAGTCACCACATGACCCAAGAAGTCAATCCTGTCCAGAAAGAACTCGCACTTCGAGATCTTGCCACAAAGCCTCTCCCTTCTGAGTGTCTCCAAAACCACTCTCAAGTGCTCCTCATGCTCCTCCCCATGTCACGATCCGCTACCCAAATTGTTGGGCCAGGCCGAATCATGCCCAGCCTACATTAAAACAAAACGTAGTAAGCTGTTCTAAAGACAACATGATAAGACTAAATGTGCTAACAGTTCTATAAGTAAAGAAGAATCATAAATGCTCCAAACACAAAAGTCGTCGTATATAGTAAAATATCCAAGTACAAGTGAACTGAAATGTAAAACTGGATACATGTCCAGTTATAAAATATATAGTCTAATACATTACTACTCTCGAAAGACTAAAAATACAAAAGACAACTAGGCGAGGTTCCCCGCAGGAACATCCTCGTAAAGCAGAGCCGGGTCCTCGGCAGTAACCCCATAATATGTGTCGCAGAGTAACTCCTCCTCAGTAAGGACACCTACAACGTTATCCTGTCAGGACGGGAGCAAGTACTGAATCTAACAAACTAGCATATGAAACATAAAAATGAACATGTGAGAAATAACTAGAAACATGGCATCACATAGTCTATCATGGCAAGGACACATATGTCATAGAGACAGATGTATATGTAATATTTAAAACTGTAGCAGGTACGTGATCGTCAATAGGTATAAAATGTACTGTGGTACAAGTATCTAAAATGTACTTCCGTACAAGTAAAACAAGCGATAGATGTACATACGTACAAATACAGCTGGTGTGCCTACGACAAGGTATACATAGAATGTCAACCTTGCTCGGTACGTACGTACGAGTAAGGGGGCCTGATCACGTACACTACTAACAGTTTTCCCATAACCCATATTCTAATCATGTGAGAGATACATCAAGATTGTTCTAAGCATGGTAGTAACTGAAAGTACAACATATAGAGATCTAACTTGCTACCCCAAGGATCAGCATTTAACATGGTGGGGTTTGCAGTTCATTTATGTGACAATATGTAAAGTTCATAGAAAGTACTTGCCTATAGCAAAGCAAAACAAAACAAGCTGCGATAACAGTGCTACGGATGTCCGGTAACTCGTCACTGTAGAAGTAAATACAATAACTTAGTTTTTACACTAAGCAAAAACACTAGGACACTAATTGGTGAAACACGACTTGTGACTGGGCACCTAGCCAAAATGATGACTTTGGCATAGGAGACCAATGTGGGGTGACACACTACTTTAACTAACTTTCTAGGGTCTTTACACTACTGAGGGGTGGGGTTCAACACGGCTAAAACTCAAAATAACACAAAAAAGCTACAAGTCGTAATTAATCAATAAATAAATCAAATGACCATTGTGTTCTAACAATTTTAGAGATAGACAAAAAGCCTAGTTTTACTTAATGTAAAGTACCAAAGTGATCCTTGTTAATCATAGAAATTTATTATAATTTTTCTGGAATTTATTAACCAGTACAAATATTTTATAAAAATCAATTTTCCTACGTATATAGAAAATGAGTTTTGGTTTCATATGCCAAACTAGTGGCAAAACAGTAAATTAAATACTATAAAAAATTATACTAAATTAGCTAACTTAACATAGTATCTAAATACTATTTTTTCATAATTTTAACAATACTTTAAGTATTTTTAGAAAATCAAAAACAGCATTGCACACAATTGAAATCAAATAATTAATTATCTGTGTATTTTGTCCATGTATATAATTTGAACCAAAGTTCAAATACAGGACCCAAGGCCATAAATCAAGTCCAATATTACTTGTACAGGTCTTGAATGTGTGAAAACACATTTGGGCCCAAAAACCCATGCTAGGCATGGACACCAAATGGTTGCAGTAATTTAAATACACTAAAAATACAATTTGGTAATAGTGCAAAATAAATATTATTATTTTAATAAGGCAAAATTATGCATAGTAAAAATATACATACATATGTAAAAAGTACATATTTTTATGTATAAGAAAAATACTTAATTTATAAAGTATATATATATATATATACAAATATATACATATATAAGAAAATATTTAATAATAAAGTGTATATATAATAATATATATATATACATGAGAATATATATATATATACATATACAATATATATACATATAAAAGTTTACTAAATATAAAATTATATACATATATAAAATTATAGCTAATATACAGTATATATATATATATATATATATATATATATAAAAATATATATATATATATATATATATATACACACACACTAATATATACATATATACATATATATATAAATATATAAATAAAATAGAAAAAGAAAAGAAAAAGAAAAAGAAGAGAAAAAGAAACAGAACTAAGAAGGGGGGCTCGAACCCGAGCGCGCAGGGGGGGTTCAACACTGCAGTCGCTTGCCAGTGGGCCAACTTGGCCCGACTGTTAGGATTAGAGTTAGGTTAGTTTTATTTAGGTTTGTTTAACATAAACATAAAAAAAATAATAAATACGAGCCTGTGTCCGGACAGTTAGGGACACAGGTGTCTTGTGTGTACACTCAGCACGACACGCACGATTTGATTTGGCCGTGTCCACGCTTACCCAAAGATTGCCCGTGTCCTGGCGAGTCGTCCACGTGAAATCGAGACACAAACACGACACAGAGACAGTACTGATACGTACATGTCCAGAGTTGGGTTGCTGTCGGGGTGGCGACTGGGCGGAGGAGGCGTCGTGGTCAGGGCGGTCGGGTGGCGCTGGGGTCGGCTTGACAAGGTGAGTCGAACGGTGGTGGTGGCGACTGACGAAGATGGACGGTGAGGCTGGACAGGGGGTTCGTCGGAGCTAGGGTTTCGGTGACTGGAAGTGAGGGAGATGGTGGTCGTGGGGGTGAAACGAAGTAGAGTTAGGATTTTGGGGGTCGGGGTAGTTATATAGGACAGTAGGTCGGTCGAATTAGGGGTCGAATTAGGATTAGGGTTAGGGTTTCGGTGATCGTCGTCGGAGACGACGACAGCTCACGGTCGTCGGGGGCAGTTAGGGTTAGGGATTTGCAGGAAGCCCCCCAGAAAATTAGGATATTGCATAAAAGCCCACCGCCTTAGCCATTGCAAATATTAAATTTGCAAGTAACCCCCCGCTACGATTATGTGCAAAACTTAATTTGCACAGACAATTAGGATATTGCAAAAAGCTATTAAAACAATTAAAATAATTGCATAGTGATATAAAAACAATTCTAAAAATTACAGAATGGTATTAAAACATTTTAGAAAATTACAAAGTGATATTTTTGTATTTAAAACTCATTAAAAATTTATTTAAAAATTCTAGAAAAAATTCCTAAAAATCATAATAAATATTTTAAAGCTAAAAATGACATTAATAATTAATTAACACTAATTTTACAATTTTTGAAAAATAGGGGCTTACACCACAGTCTTCGAATATACCAGGATATCATTGATGAACACCACCACGAACTTGTGTAACACCCAATTTTCTAAAATAAGGGTAATTTTAAAATTTTGTGTTTTAATTTATTTAATTATGATGTTTAAATAATAATATGAATTTTGGTGATTTTTAATCATTTTAAAACTATTTAAAAATCATGACTTGTGATTTTCATGTGCAGCTAGTGGAACCCTAGAGACTGTCTACCCTAGAGCTTAACCATGTGATTAGGATATTTCATTTATCATTTTTAGCCTAGGGATAATTTGGTCATTTTGACATATTAGAATTATTTGATTATTTATTGGATTGACGGTTGTTGATTTTGACTTTTGCTAGTTGTGACTTAAGAGACTAACCTTGATGTTGACTCTAGTTAAGGTGACTTGATTAGCATGGTGAGACCCTAGCCTAACTTAAATTAATCTAAGTTAGTCATCTAGGAATCAAGACTTGAATATAAGGCTTAGTGATTTGGTCCATAGGCTTGAGACTTAGAATTGGTTTCATGACTTATGAAACTTGGCCCATGGCCCATGAATTGTAACCCTAACCCTAATTTTATTCATCATGACCAGCCATAGGGCTCTCCTTCCCTATAAATAATCTCCTCCTTGATTGTTCTTGCCTCTTTTATATCATTTCACCATTTGACAAAAATCAAGGTTTGTTCCCTTCTTCAAAATTCCTATTTTATTCATTTAACCTCCTTTTTCATCCTAGTCTTTTGCATTGGGTTCTAATTGATGTTTATGGACTGTCGGTGGAGAGCCATTTCAGTTTGGGATCAATTTGGAGCACTTGGCCTGCAAGAATAACACCCCCCCCCCATTTGAAGCTTTTTTATGCTATTTGTACCTATAGGTAAACCCCTTAAATTGAATTTTAATTCCGATTTCTTTGCATATTAGGCTAGATCTAGGAGTCCCCTAGATGACCCTAAGGTTTGGGTGGATTTCGTGTCCGTTTGGTGTCCGTATCGGACACGTATCATGATGTGTGTGTAGGTGTTTGTTAAAATGTCACAAAGGGTTTTATTTTTTATTTTTGAAAAACTAATTACATGGAATTATAGATCTATGTGTGTATAATATATTTCGTGAAGACTGAAATTATTTTGGTGTCATTTTTGTGTCGCAATTGGTGTCGGACACGCTGCACGGGGCATCGGCTAGGTGTCCTGCATATCGGGCCCTAGTACTCACTGTATAGGACACGTCGGGACACAAAATTTTGTGGTAATGATGGGGCAATCACTGACACTATGCTTCCAAAATTTGGGAGCATATGGTTCACTACATGAGGAGAAATCGCACGCGCACGGGACACGCACTGCTGCACACGCACAAAAAATTACGTCTGATACGTACGTTTAGTTCGGAAACGACACGATCTAGACCCGATTCAGGGTGCCTATTCCCTAGCCCTAGACCCACTCTATTACTGGACACGGACACGACCCTTCTGGTGTTGTGTGTCGAGTCCTATTGGACTCGACATGGCAGCACGAGGCAGTCCTCACTGCCAGTTTCAGGTGATGGATCCATTTTGAATTTGGACACTTTGTGTCCAGTTTCCTGGCCACGAGTATGACCCCCTGACACATGTACACGTGGGGGACACTCTGCACAAGATGGTTTGGGTTTGGATGTGGTGTTGGGTTTCGAATCAAGAGTTTTTCCACATTTCTGATACATGTACACTGACAGTGAACTTCTGAGAATTTGAATAACTTATAACTGTTCATTGATTAAATTGTGATGTATATTACACCTACATCTATCTGAGAATTAACCTACTTGTTAGAGTTCATAATGGCATAAGAAATTAGCTTTCGAATTGCATTGAGCTTTTAAATTGCATTGAATTTGTCAATTTCCCAATTTTCTGATACATAGATTCCTGATTTTGAAATTCTGATTTTAATTTCCATTCTAAACAGAATATTGTTGCTTAAATTTTCATGAATAGATTCATATATATGAATATTAGTTGCAGTCAAGAGTGGTTACTGATTTGGTGTCTGAGAAGGGATTTTCGAATTGGGTTAAAAGGTAGGTTGAGTATGAACTGTCATTTGATAATTTTTCCTGAAAACTAATATCTGAGATTTCCCTTGCTTTGACACCCTCTGTTGTACACACACTATGTTCATCACACACACCCACATACATTACATGTACACCTATCTATCTATACACACACAGGTATATGTTCTACACAACACACATTACAAACAACTGAAAATATGAACCTGAGAACTGTTTTCTAATATCATACACACACAAAATCTGAGACTCAAGTTCTTGCATATTCTGAGATCATCACACATTATCTGTAACACACACACCATTCTCTTCACATTCCTGTCACATTGGCTGATAAACCTGAGACTGAGACACAGCACCATTGTTAACCTATGCAACTGAAACCTGTGTGACACATTGTTCACACTTTCCTTTCCAGTATCAGGTTGTTGGGTGTATAGATTTGATTTTGAATGTAAATACTTGAGAGTTCATTATGTAAACTGAGTTTATGTTACATTGAGTTCCTGAAATTCATGTGCACACATCACTGATTTAACTTTTCTGTCATTCACACATTTAAACTTCCTACATGCACCCACATCCCTGAGACACAACCATGTTTCACTCACCTATCTACATATACACTCTCATATTATCACAAACACTGAACACACATTGGCATGGACTGTCATTTCCATATACACATTTATAATAACTGAGAACCTATAAGCCTCTATCTACACTCACACACACACAGGAAAAATTGTCATTCACAGACACATGTCTTGATGTTTACACTATCATGCATGTCATTTTCCCCTCTAATATATAGGTATATATATATGGATTGATACATGTGAAAATATAAGGCAATGTGTATGTAAATGGTTAACCTATATACATATATATGAATTTCATGAATATATAGCTAAATGTGATAATGTGATGTAATATAGATTTTGCCTATTGACATATATATAATGTGTATATAGATATATGGTAGAAATGTGTGGGTGACTTATAATATATGAATATGGCTCATGGCCTAGGTGGCATAGCCTATGGCATATGGCCTTGTAGTGTAGCTTATGGGTGTTCTAATGTACAGCCTTGTGTATATGAAATATATACACATGGTGCTGGGTTGTGCCAGTCTAGTGTGACTTGTGTATGGTGTATTGATAGCTTGTATTAGCCTTGGGATTGTAAGCGAGTGCTAGCTTAGCTTGGTTTGGCTTGTGCTTGTATTTGGTTCTAAACTAGATTGGTTAGGCCTAGTGAGACTAGTTGGACTTGTTTGGGCTAGGACTTGACCTAGTTGACTTAGTTTGACTAGTGTAGTTGACCAGAGTTGACCAACAGTTGACTCTAGTCTAGTTGACCTAGACAGCATGCAGATGCATTGTAGATTATATTTATCATCCCCTATATACATCTTGACTTGTGTTGCTCTAACTGGGAGTCAGGTACCTCATCTCGGATAGTACATTTACTACAGCTATTCAGATACCAGGCGAGTACATTCTCTGATCATTTCATAACTTGCTTAGAATTATATTCCTGCTCTAGTTTACCTTATTTGATGCTGTTATAATATTATCACGGATTGGTACTATATGGATCTTTTCATGAGATGTTATCTCCCTCGGAAGCATCGGATACATCATGTCGTGTGTTTTATGTACATCGTGTATTCCTCGCTCTCATGTTATTCATGTTTCTCATGTGCTCATGCTCGTTCGTGCTCGCTCGTGTACTCTCATATACTATCGTGTTCGGTGATGTTCTCATGTATCTCATGTAAAACCTATATTTCATGTGCACTCATTTATGAGCCCTCATATAAATTTTATGTGCACCCATTTTTGGGCTTTCATGTGAATTTCATGTGCACTCATTTATGAGCCCTCATGTGTATTTTATGTGCACCCATTTATGGGCTTTCATATGAAAATTATGTACGTAACATAACTTGTCTGCATCCTTGTGTATTGATTGGGGTATAGGGGAGTATAAATAGTCATGTGAACAATTCCAAAGTAGTATAACCATGTGCGCCTCTTTAATATATTCATGTGCAATTCCAGCCGTTTACATGTTGACTTTGTACTCTAAATCACTAGTCACTGGTAGCTCTCTACTTATAGTAGATATTTCTATTACAGTTCTCTCTCTATTTACATCATGTACTTTCTTTTTGTTTCATGTATCGTACTCTCTTGTATGTTTATATTTTCTAACCTGTTATGATCTGCGTGATATATATTATGCTCGCTCCCGTCCTGACTGGACCTGTTGAAAATTTTACAGAGGATAATGAGGAACCCTGCACTCCTTACTTTGGAGCTTGCCTAGATGACACTCGTGACCTGGACCCCTGGGGAGGTTCAGGCAGCTGCTGAGGATGATACCTTGCTTAGTATAGATAGCTTAGTCTGTTTTCCTTTTTTCATGTTTAGTTGTTGTCCTTGATTTCAGAGATGTACATTTTAGAGATGTTGAGACTGGTAGTATTTAACTTTGATTATTTCACTTCTTGTTGTACCTCAGTTTGAGGGTTTTCCTTATCTATTTTATCGTGCTACATTCTACATTAGATTGTGATTGAGTTGTACCTCTGTGTTTGGCCTCCTTTTTGGAGAGTATTCATGTTATGTAGTTATAATTTATGACCTAGAACAGCGTTCTACCGCCGACACTGCGGCGTAGGCTGGGCGCTGTTACGTACTCGTACCCTCACGGTGGGTGCGGGTGGTGACACGTTTTTAGTGGTGGCCCATGCAAGTCGAGTTTGTATAGTGGTATTCGAACTAGGGTACCACTACAGCCTGCAGTAGGATTAGGATTATTTTGAGGTACTCAATCATATTAGGAAAAACTCTTAACTGGATTCCTGCCATCTAAATTCCTGTTGGAGATTGCTTCCTTGAATAACTGTCCTCCCTTGATTTATCATTTCTATCTCAATATTGATTCCTTATTTGATCTGTCTCCAGGATTGTAATTGAGACACGATCGCATCGCTCTGGCCTAGCAGACGCTGGTGAGAGGCCTACCACCCCTCATCCGATTGTGGACGCTGGGACCACAGCACCTCCTGCTTCTGCTCATATAGGAGCTTCTGCAGTTTATGGGAGTGCACCTCCACCTGTCCGGAGGTCTTTCCCCGTCATTCCGGATATGTATGAGCAGCAGTTACCTTCAGGGACAGTAGATGCGGCCCAGATATTTTCACTTTTCCCGCGATTCTTGGAGACTCAGCAGCAGATGCAGCAGAGCCAGACTACTGAATTCCAACAGGGCATACAAGATACTCACCAGTTGGTCAGGACGACAGTAGAGCTGGTGGCAGCTCAGCCACAGGGAGGTCAGATGCAGTCGTATCAACCGAGGACTCCAGACATCCAATCCTTTAAGAAGATGGGACCCCGAGACTTCAAGGGTACAGAGGGTATCATATATGCTGATGATTGGATAGAGCACATTGAGGAGATATTCCGACTGGCACAGATACCAGCTGGATTACAGATCGAGGCAGCAGCCAGTCAGATACAGGACTTGGCCCGTACTTGGTACCAGACGGACCCGATGGTTGGTACAGCTGGTCAGACTTGGGCAACGTTCAAAAAACTATTCAAGGAGAAATTCTTTCCTGATACAGCACTCGATGCTTTGGAGGCGCAGTTCGAGAGTTTGGTTCAAGGGAACCAGACCGTTGAAGAGTACGCTGGAGAGTTCTGCCGTTTGAGCAGATTCGTCGAGGATTTTACTGAGGCCGGGAAGGCGATGAGGTTCCACAGGGGTTTGATCAGGGAGATCAGGTCGTATACCAAGAGTGGCCGCGACGCCACTTTCGATCAGATTCTGGTAGGAGCTATGGCAGTGGAGGACGATCTTGGGCTGAAGGAGAAGAGGACGCGAGACACTCAGGGAGCTAGTAGAAGTGAGGGCCCGGCCAAGAGGCCCCACTTACAGATTCAGCAGCAGTATCCGCAGCAGATGCTACCCCTATAGTTTCAGCAGCAGTATCAGCAGCCGAGGGCGTACCTTCAGCAGCGGCAGTTTCAGGACCGTGTACCCTTTCAGCAGGCACAGCAGCCACAGAGGCAGCAGCAGGCCCCGGGACAGCAGCTTGTCATTATTTGTCCCTTCTGTAAGAGACCAGGGCACGATTGGGACGAATGCCGAAAGAGGCTGGACAGATGTTTACTTTGCGGAGGATCCGATCATCGGCTGAGAGAGTGTCCTGAGTCATCTGGACGGACAGAGCAGAGAGCAGGAGCTAGGGCTCCGGTGGGCCAGCAGAAAGGATTACCCTTACCGACTCAGCAACAGAGGTACATACAACATCAGCAGCAGGCCAGGGGAGGCCAGCAGAGGCGAGCTTTCGCTAGGACAGTCGAGGATGCTCAGGCCATTGGAGATCTAGTTGCAGGTTCCGTTCTTTTGATTCCGTTCCCGTAATTGCCTCTCATAACTGCCTTAAAAATTCGATTC
The DNA here is from genome assembly GCA_029216955.1 of Iris pallida. Lineage (NCBI taxonomy): Eukaryota > Viridiplantae > Streptophyta > Magnoliopsida > Asparagales > Iridaceae > Iris > Iris pallida. The sequence continues at coordinate 4,444,376 of JANAVB010007600.1, forward strand.
TCTCTGTTCCTTGTTGATTGATCAATTTTGTCATATTGTTCTTGTGTTATGTTTGATTTTCTTCTGAGATGAATCATGTGGGCTAGGTCACCTCAGTTATGGGATCTAGAATCTTCGATAGTTGTGTTAGCTGGCATAGTGAGGACATATAGTCAGATTTAGGACGTATTTCTCGGGTGTAGGAATTTAAGGTTTTCGCTGCCAAGCATGCGGCAATGCAAAAATTTTAAATACCATGATTCTAGAGGTATGTGCCTTAGTCAGGGACTGTGATTATCGTAGCCTTGCTCACTAGCATGACGAAGATTCTTAGTATCATGATTTTGGACAGACGCATATGATTGTCGAACTGTGTGTTTGAGACTATGATTGTAGGGGTGTTTGACCTAGAAGTAGTACTACCATCTTAAATTTTGAGGACGAAATTTTTCTAAGGTGGGTAGACTTGTAACACCCAGTTTTCTAAAATGAGGGTAATTTTAAAATTTTGTGTTTTAATTTATTTAATTATGATGTTTAAATAATAATATGAATTTTGGTAATTTTTAATCATTTTAAAACTATTTAAAAATTATGACTTGCGATTTTGGTGTACAGCTAGTAGAACCCTAGAGACTATCTACCCTAGAGCCTAACTATGTGATTAGGGTATTTCATTTATCATTTTTAGCCTAGGGATAATTTGGTCATTTTGACTTATTAGAAATATTTAATTATTTATTGGATTGACGATTGTTGATTTTGACTTTTGCTAGTTGTGACTTAAGAGACTAACCTAGATATTGGCTCTAGTTAAGGTAACTTGATTAGCATGGTGAGACCCTAGCCTAACTTAAATCAATCTAAATTAGTCATGTAGGAATCAAGACTTGAATAGAAGGCTTAGTGATTTGGTCCATAGGCTTGAGACTTAGAATTGGTTCCATGACTTATGAAACTTGGCCCATGGCCCATGACTTTTAACCCTAACCCTAATTTTATTCATCATGACCAGCCATAGTGATCCTCCTCCCTATAAATAGTCTCCTCCATGATTGTTCTTGCCTCTTTTATATCATTTCTCCTTTTGACAAAAACCAATGTTTGTTCCCTTCTTCAAAATTTCTATTTTATTCATTTAACCTCCTTTTTCATCCTAGCCTTTTGCATTGGGTTCTAATTGATGTTTATGGACTGTCGGTGGAGAGCCATTTCTGCTTGGGATCAATTTGGAGCACTTGGCCATCAAGAAGAACACCCCCCATTTGAAGCTTTTTCATGCTATTTGTACCTATAGGTAAACCCCTTAAATTGTATTTTAATTCTGATTTCTTTGCATATTAGGCTAGATCTAGGAGTCCCCTAGCTGTCCCTAAGGTTTGGGTGGATTTCGTGTCCGTATCGGACATGTATCATGATGTGTGTGTAGGTGTTTGTTAAAATGTCACAAAGGGTTTTATTTTTGATTTTTGAAAAACTAATTACATGGAATTATAGATCTATGTGTGTATAATATATTTTGTGTAGACTAAAATTATTTTGGTGTCATTTTTGTGTCATAATTGGTGTCGGACACGCTGCACGGGGCATCGGCTAGGTGTCCTGCATATCGGGCCCTAGTACTCACTGTATAGGACACGTCGGGACACAAAATTTTGTGGGAATGATGGGGCAATCACTGACACTATGCTCCCAAAATTTGGGAGCATATGGTTCACTACACGAGGAGAAATCGCACGCGCACGGGACACGCACAGCTGCACACGTGCAAAAAATTACGTCTGATACGCACGTTTAGTTCGGATACGACACGGTCTAGACCCGATTCAAGGTGCCTATTCCCTAGCCCTAGACCCACTCTATCACTGGACACGGACACGACCCTTCTCGTGTTGTGTGTCGAGTCCTATTAGACTCGATATGGCTGTACGAGGCAGTCCTCTTTGCCAGTTTCAGGTGATGGATCCATTTCGAATTTGGACACTTCGTGTCCAGTTTCCTGGACACGAGTATGACCCTCTCACACATGTACACGTGGGGGACACTCTGTACAAGATGGTTTGGGTTTGGATGTGGTGTTGGGTTTCGAATCAAGAGTTTTTCCACATTTCTGATACATGTACACTGACAGTAAACTTCTGAGAATTTGAATAACTTGTGAACTGTTCATTGATTAAATTGTGATGTATATTACACCTATATCTATCTGAGAATTAACCTACTTTTTAGAGTTCATAATGGCATAAGAAATTAGCTTTCGAATTGCATTGAGCTTTTAAATTGCATTGAATTTGTCAATTTCCCAATTTTCTGATACATACATTCCTGTTTTTGAAATTCTGATTTTAATTTCCATTCTAAACTGAATATTGATGCTTAAATTGTCATGAATAGATTCATATATATGAATATTAGTTGCAGTCAAGAGTGGTTACTGATTTGGTGTCTGAGAAGGGATTTTCGAATTGGGTTAATAGGTAGGTTGAGTATGAACTGTCATTTGGTAATTTTTCCTGAAAACTAATATCTAAGATTTCCCTTGCTTTGACACCCTCTGTTGTACACACCTTATGTTCATCACACACACCCACATACATTACATGTACACCTATCTATCTATACACACACACAGGTATATGCTCTACACAACACACATTGTAAACAACTGAAAACATGAACCTGAGAACTGTTTTCTAATATCATACACACACAAAATCTGAGACTCAAGTTCCTGCATATTCTGAGATCATCACACATTATCTGTAACACACACACCACCCTCTTCACATTCCTGTCACATTGGCTGATAAACCTGAGACTGAGACACAGCACCACTGTTAACCTATGCAACTGAAACCTGTGTGACACATTGTTCACACTTTCTTTTCCAGTATCAGGTTGTTGGGTGTATGGATCTGATTTTGAATGTAAATACTTGAGAGTTCATTATGTAAACTGAGTTTATGTTACATTGAGTTCCTGAAATTCATGTGCACACATCACTGATTTAACTTTTCTGTCATTCACACATTTAAACTTCCTACATGCACCCACATCCCTGAGACACAACCATGTTTCACTCACCTATCTACATATACACTCTCATATTAGCACAAACACTGAACACACATTGGCATGGACTGTCATTTCCATATACACATTTACAATAACTGAGAACCTATAAGCCTCTATCTACATTCACACACAGAGAGGAAAAATTATCATTCACACACACATGTCTTGATGTTTACACTATCATGCATGTCATTTTCCCCTCTAATATATAGTTATATATATATGGATTGATACATGTGAAAATATAAGGCAATGTGTATGTAAATGGTTAACCTGTATACATATATATATGAATTTCATGAATATATAGCTAAATGTGATAATGTGATGTAATATAGATTTTGCCTATTGACATATATATAATGTGTATATAGATATATGGTAGAAATGTGTGGGTGACTTATAATATGTGAATATGGCTCATGGCCTAGGTGGCATAGCCTATGGCATATGGCGTTGTAGTGTAGCTTATGGGTGTTCTAATGTGCAGCCTTGTGTATATAAAATATATACACATGGTGCTGGGTTGTGCCAGTCTAGTGTGACTTGTGTATGGTGTATTGATAGCTTGTATTAGCCTTGGGATTGTAAGCGAGTGCTAGCTTAGCTTGGTTTGGCTTGTGCTTGTATTTGGTTCTAAACTAGATTGGTTAGGCCTAGTGAGACTAGTTGGACTTGTTTGGGCTAGGACTTGACCTAGTTGACTTAGTTTGACTAGTGTAGTTGACCAGAGTTGACCAAGAGTTGACTCTAGTCTAGTTGACCTAGACAGCATGCAGATGCATTGTATATTTTATATTTGTCATCCCCTGTATACATCTTGACATGTGTTGCTCTAACTAGGAGTCAGGTACCTCATCTCGGACAGTACATTTACTACAGCAATTCAGATACCAGGCGAGTACATTCTCTGATCATTTTATAACTTGCTTAGAATTATATTTCTGCTCTAGTTTACCTTATTTGATGCTGTCACGATATTATCACGGATTGGTACTATATGGATCTTTTCATGAGATGTTTTCCCCCTCGGGAGCATCGGATACATCATGTCGTGTGTTTCATCGTGTATTCCTCGCTCTCATGTTATTCATGTTTCTCATGTGCTCATGTCGTTCGTGCTCTCTCGTGTACTCTCATGTGCTATCATGTTCGGTCATGTTCTCATGTATCTCATGTATAACCTATATTTTATGTGCACCCATTTATGGGCTTTCATGTGAATTTTATGTGCACTCATTTATAAGCCCTCATGTGTATTTTATGTGCACCCATTTATGAGCTTTCATGTGAAAATCATGTACGTAACGTAACTTGTCTAGATCCTTGTGTATTGATTGGGGTATAGGGGAGTATAAATAGTCATGTGAACAAGTCCAAAGTAGTATAACCATGTGCGCCTCTTTAGTATATTCATGTGCAATTCCAGCCGTTCACATGTCGACTTTGTACTTTAAATCACTAGTCACTGGTAGCTCTCTACTTATAATAGATATTTCTATTACATTTCTCTCTCTATTTACATCATGTACTTTCTTTCGGTTTCATGTATCGTACTCTCTTGCATGTTTATATTTTCTAACCTGTTATGACTGCGTGAGATGTATTGTGCTCGCTCCCGTCCTGACTGGACCTGTTAAAAATTTTACAGAGGATGATGAGGAACCCTACACCCCTTACTTTGGAGCTTGCCTAGATAACACTCGTGACCTGGACCCCTGGGGAGGTTCAGGCAGCTGCTGAGGACGATACCTTGCTTAGTATAGATAGCTTAGACTGTTTTTCTTTTCATGTTTTGTTGTTGTCCTTGATTTCAGAGTTGCATATTTTAGAGATGTTGAGACTGGTAGTATTTAACTTTGATTATTTCACTTCTTGTTGTACCTCAGTTTGAGGGCCTTCCCTTATATATTTCATCGTGCTACATTCTACCTTAGATTGTGATTGAGTTGTACCTCTGTATTTGGCCTCCTTTTTGGAGAGTATTCATGTTATGTAGTTATAGTTTATGACCTAGAACAGCGTTCTACTGCCGACACTGCGGCGTAGGCTGGGCGCTGTTACGTACTCGTACCCTCACGATGGGTGCGGGTCGTGACAACTTGTCTAAGTACTGGTGGAACACCTTGTTCATCAAGTTCATAAATACCATCGGGGCGTTGGTCTGCCCAAACGGCATAACCAAGAACTCAAACTGTCCATACCGCATCCTAAATACGGTCTTCGAAATATCCTCCCTCTTCACCTTTACCTGTAGTCGATACACTTCCATACCGACCCATCCTTCTTGGGTACAAAGAGTACCGGTGCACCTCAAGATGAAGAACTTGATCGGATGAAGCCCTTGTCCTGCAGCTCATCCACCTGCTTCTTCAGTTCCACCAACTCACTCTTGTTCACTGGATAGACAGGCTAAGAAATCGGTTCCACACCGGAAACCAAGTCTATTGAGAACTCAACATCTCTGTCCGGTGGAAGTCCTGACATCTCCTCCGGAAAGACGTCCATGAACTCTGTAATCAAAGGATGTGGAGCCGCCTGCCCCTCAACTAAAATCCCGTAGGAAAGCCCGCTGCTCTGCTCCGCCTGCCGTCGGGTGTACTCGAACTCTGGCTCTCCTGGCGCTCCAAACAGAACTTTACCCCCTCGGCAATCTATGCTGGCATGATGCCTGCTCAACCAATCCATACCTAATACGATTTCGTAGTTCGGTAGTCGCATTACGAGCAGACTCACCTCCAACTCTCGGCCTCCCATAATAATGCTCTGCCCTCTGCAAACATCACTTACGAGGATAACACCACCCCCGGTCATGATCTTGTAGGTCCTAGAAAATGGTTCAGATATAAAGCAGTGTCTAATAGCAAATGATACCGACACAAAACTGTGGGAAGCCCCGGAATCAAATAGAGCGAAAGCTGGAATGGAGTCGAGAAGAACCGAACCTGTAATTAACTCCCCAATGGCCTCTGTATCCTCAGCCGCCATGGCGAAAGCTCGCCCCTTCTGACCTCCCCGGGCCTGCTGCTAATGCTGGATGAACCTGTGCTGCTGAGTCTGCAGTGGTCCCGTCTGCTGCCCTACCGGAGCCTTGGCTCCCGCTCCATGTACTGCTCTGCCTGTGAACTGAGTGCACTCCTTCAGCTGATGATCAGCTGCTCCACAAAGACGGCACCTGCCCAATCTTTTCCTGCACTCATTCCACCCGTGTCCCGGCTTCTTGCAGTAAGCACAGCTGGTGGTCTGCTATCTCGGTGCCGGCTGCTGCACCCTCGACTGCTGATGCTGCACCTGCTGGAAAGGTGCCCGGCCATGCTGCTAAAACCGCTGTAGCTGGAACTGCTGCTGATGCACCTGCCTCTGCATCTACTGGTGCTGAAAATGAGGCCTCTTGGCCTGGCCTCCGCTGCTGCTGGCTTCCTGGAAATCCTGACCTCTCTTCGGTTTCAACCTCAGGTCGTCCTCCGCTGCCATAGCTCCAGTGAAGATCTCCGCGAAGGTAGCATTCCGGTCACTCTTAGTCAGTGATCGAACCTCCCTGATCAACCCTCGATGGAACTTCCTATCCTTTGTCTTCTCCATCAGATCATCAATAAACCAGGCCAACCGGCAGAACTCTCTAGCGTACACTAACTGTCTGGTTCCCCTAAACCAGACTCTCGAACTGCGCCTCAATGCCTCCTAGTGCCACATCCGAGAAGAACTGTTCCTTGAATAGCTCCTTGAACTGCTCCCATGTCTGACCCTCTACTCCCACTCATGGATCTGTCTGGTACCAGGTACGGGCTAGGTCATGCATCTGACTGCCCGCTGCCTTAATATGAAGTCTAGCTGGTATCTCCACCAGCCGGAAAATCTTCTCAATGTGCTTAATCTAATCATCTGCGTAGTGTATGCCCTCGGTGCCCAGAAAGTCTCTAGGATGCATCTTCTGAAAGTCCTGGATGTCCTTCTCCCTCCTGCGAGGCTGCTGCTGCGCCCCCTGAGTAGATACCATCTCCACAGTCGTATGGACCAGCTGATGGGCCTCGTCTATCCCCTGACGGAAGTCGGCAGTCTGACGCAGCTGCTGCTGCTGATGGGACTCCAGAATCCTCTCTACGAAGGAGAATAGATGAGCAACATCTACCATCCCCGCAGGTGGAGGCTGCTGCGGCGGAAGGATCTCAGGAAGCAGCGGGCTCTGCCTCCTAACTGGTGGAGGCGTTCCTCCGAATGTAGCTGAAACACCCACCCCAGCTGGCATAACTGGGGCTACGGTACCGGGAGCTGGCTGCTGAGGATGAGAGGTGGCAGACCTCTCATCAGCGTCCCCCGGTCCGGGGCGATGCGATCTCGTCTCGACCATCCTGGAGACACAAATCAAACAAGAAACAATTTCTAAGAATGAGTCAAAATATCAAAGGAGGACAGTTTATATTCAAAGGAATACAATAAGCAACAAAATATAGATATATGGAATCTGATAAGGAGTTTTCCTAGTGTGATTGAGTACCTTCAAAATATCCTAATCCTACTGCAGGCTGTAGTGATACTCTACTTCGAATACCACTCCATAAAACTAGACCTACATGGGCCACCACTAAAAACGTGTCACGACCCGCACCCTAGAGTAAGGGCACGAGAAGTGGATACGTCCAGCCTATGTCGTAGTGTGGGAGGTAGAACACTGTCCTAGGTCACAATATCTAACAATATAAGGTACATGTATAGTATATACACTCCGAGTGGAGGTGACAATACAGAAATACAGTCTCAATCACAACTAAGGTAGAATACGATAAGATGGATGGATATGAAACGAATCCACAAAGATACAAATAGATAGAGAGTCTAAGTGTCTAAGATATCACAACAATCCAGAACATCTAAACTCAAATATAATAATCCAGAGAATAAATACAATAAAAATCACTACACTAGACTAAGGGTGTGTCATCCACTGCTAATGGATCCTGCTGGAGGTCCAAGTCACAGCAATCCTCTAAGGTAGTCCCATAATAAGTGGTACAGAGCGCCTCGTCCTCATCCTCTATAATATTTTTAACAGGTCCAGTCAGGACAGGAGCGAGCACAATACATCTCATGCAAATCATAACATGTTAGGAAATATAAACATGCTAGAGAGTAAGATAAATGAAACTGAAAGAATAACATGATATAAAAGAGAGAACTATAAGTAAATAGCTACAATATATAGGAAGAACTATCAGTGACTATTGAATCAGAGTACAAGATAAACATGTGAACTGCTGGATGTGATTCATGGCTATACTAAAGAGTTGATTCATGACTACACTACTTTGAAATTATTCACATGTTTAGTTCTACTCCCCCATCCCCAATCAATACACAAGGATCCAGTCAAGTTACGTTAAGATTCATGACTACGCTACTGGCTCATAATGAGTGATTCATGAATAGATTCGTGAAGGCTCTGTGATTCATGAGAGTACAAGAATCACAAGAAGATTCATGATAGATTCATGATAATAGAAGCCTGAGAAATATGATGTAAGTGAAACACACGAGACATGAGTATCTGATGCTTCCGAGAGGGATAACATCTCATGAAGGGATCCATATAGTACCAATTCATGTTACCAACGTGTCAGCATCAAGTAAAGTAATCTAAAGCAGAAATATAATCCTAAATAAGATATAAAATGATCAGAGAATGTACTCGCCTGATATCATGAGTATCTGAAAAGAATATACTGTCTGAGGAGTGGTGTCTGGCTCCTATAGAACAGTACAACTCACAACATATCCAAAATGGTAAAATAGACTGCTATAATGCATTCTACATGATGTTTGGGTCAATCTAGGCTAAAGTCAACCTTTGGTCAACTCTAGTCAAATATACTAGTCAAACTAGGTCAACTAGGTCAAGCCTAACCCAAACAAGTCTCACTAAGCCTAGCCAGTCTATTCTAGCAAGCACACATCATCACAAGCCATACAAGTCTATCAACACACAAGTCACATGTGTATACATACACACATAGGCGATATCCCATAGGGCTATACCATATAGTCTATATTGGAATCACAAATATTTCACACATTATATATATATATATATATATATATATAAATATATATATATATATATATATATATATATATATATATATATATATATATTTTTATATATATAAATATATATATATATAAATATATAAATATATATATATATATATATATATATATATATATATATATATATATATATATATATAAAAAAAAATATATATATATATATATATATATTGTTTTTTTTTCTTTTTTAAAATTTTAAACCAAAGTCGGTGGACGACTGCACCCGACCTTGGCCCGGAGGCCGTGGCCACCGCCACCCAGCCACCTCCGTGGGAAGGAGGGCTCGAACCCGGCCCTCACCTCCGATGCACGGTGGTGTTACCAGTACACCACGACTCTATGTGCACATATATATATATATATATATATATATATATATATATATATATATATATATATATATATACATATATATAGAAGAGATTGCGCGTTGCCCTAGTGCGCCGTGCCTTGAATTCTTGGTAGTTTTCTTCTTCGGCGGCTCCGACTTGGCCTCTGGCCGGGCCGACGTCATCATGGCCAAGTCCTTTGCAGCAGTAGTTGCTGGACGGGTCGAAGATCCACCTCGTTTGCCTCCGAGAACGATTTCTTCGTTCAAAGGAGCCCCATCGATCTCTTTTTCTGATAAAGAAGAACAAACCCTCTCCAGCCCTCTACGTTTTGCTCTCATTGGGAAGTTTTCACACTCGAAACCTTCGATAGATGTTATTCGTAAAGCTCTCTCCGGGTTTCAATTCCAGGGTTCTATCAAGGCTGGTGTTATTGACCGAAAACATATCCTGATCCGACCTTCTGCTGAAGAAGACTATCTTCGTCTGTGTTCTAAGGACACATGGTTTGTGTCAAGAGCTCCTATGCAGATTTTTAAATGGGAACCTGATTTTTTGCCTTCTTATGAATCATCTCTAATGCCTGTGTGGGTTGATCTTCCTAATTTACCTTATCACTTATATGATAAAGAGGCGTTATTTGCTATTACATCGGCGATTGGTACACCTTTGAAGATTGATAAAGCCACATCTGATCTCTCTAGACCTAGTCGTGCTAGAGTTTTTGTTGAAGTTGATGCCAGTAAGCCTTTACAACATCGTATCCGGATTAACTTGTCTCATGGGAGAAGCTTTTGGCAAAACTTAGAATTCGAGTACACCCCTCTGTATTGTTCGCACTGTCATCACCAAAGACATGTGGTTAATCATTGCAAACTGAAGAATAAAGGCAAAGAAGTTATGCATGAGGTTAATGTGGTGGAGAAGTCTACGTCGGGGATGGACACGCATCGCCCTCATGATGATTTGGTGGTTACTCAAATAATGCAATGCCCCAATGAAGGAAGTTCTCATCAAAACGAAGGGGATCAGGGTCTTAACCCGTCTACCGAGGAAGCCATTAATGCAGACAAAACAAATATGCTTAGTGATGAAGCGCCATTAATTCCTACAAACCCATCTATTTTAACTGAAAAATCGGCCATCGTAGCTCCGGTTTCGAGGACGGATGTGATGGTCTCCCATCCGCGAGTCTCATCGGATATGACAGAGAAGGAGATAGCGGTTATTGGAGTTGCTCCGATTGATGAAGCTCTAAAGGATCCAATTGATGATACTGGTGTTCAACATACTGCAACTGAAGACTCTGATCAGTTGGAGGAGGGAGAGGTGCGTGATCCGCAGCGTAGTTGGACTGATGAAGTCGAGAGAGAAGAGTTCCAGCAGGAGGATGGAGGCGGTGAAGATGACCCAGGAGGAGAGTCTCAAACCGCGATCACCTCAACTGTCCAAAGGAGGAAGAAAACCAAGAAGACGGTGGAGCCTTCCGATCGTGTCACTCGTCAACAAGCCAACTCACAATCCTCAAGTAAATATCTATCCTCCAATGTTTAACATCCTGCTATGGAATGTGAGGTGAGTTGCTAATAAAATGACTCTTAAAAGAATCAAATCATTAGTGAGGATGCATAAAGTTGTATTTCTTGCTATCATTGAGCCTAAGGTGGATGTTAGTCAGCTAGCTTCCTATAAGGTTAAGCTTGGATTTTCAACTGCTTATTCGAATGATCGTGGTAACATTTGGGTAATGGCTAAGGTTGAGTGTGATATGTTGATTCGAGATTCATTTAATCAAGCCTTATCAGTTACTGTGGCTCATCATTTGTTACCTTCAGAAGCTATGTTCACAATCGTTCATGGTGACAATACGAAGGAGGGTCGTCGTGTGCTTTGGGATAGGCTATCTCAGTTTCAGGGGTCTCATCCTTTCCCATGGGTGGTGGGGGGGACTTTAATGCAGTTCTCAGGTCGGAGGAAAAGATTGGTGGTCGTAACGCGGACCCAGTATCTATCGAGGAATTTGTAAACTTCAAGATGGCTGCGGGTTTATCTGAGCTTCTGTATTCAGGAAGTTGCTTCACTTGGCTGAAATCAATGAAGGATGGGAAGTGTGGTTCTCGTCTGGATCGGGTTCTGGTTGATAGTGCCTGGCTCAGACTGGCTCCATTGTCCAAGGTGGATCACCTTAACAAATTGGAGTCGGACCATGCTCCTATTCTTGCACAATTCAAGAGAGAATCGGTAGGGGGAAGGAAACATTTTAGATTCCTGTACCAATGGACGTCTCATGAGGAGTTCCCTGGTCTTATCCAACAAGCATGGCATTCGGTTGATCATCCGAATGCAGTTACTAGAGTCTCTCTTCGACTTGATGCATGTAGAAGAGTTTTATCAACATGGAGTAGAGCCTCATATGGGGATATATTTCAATCAGTGAAGGAAGCAGAGGATCATGTGTTGGCAGCAGAACTTAATCATGAGGCTATTAATAATCAGGTATCATTTGAACAGCTTTCTAAGGCTAAGGCTCTGCTCAAACAAAAAGTTTGCATTGAAGAAGCTTACTGGCGTCAAAAGGCTCGTCTAAAATGGGACTTAGATGGGGATAAAAACACAGCTTACTTTCATGGCTGTGTGAATAATAGAAAGAAGTCTCTGCACATTCATTCTATTGTTATAGATACGGGAGTCATGCTTTCGGAGAAATAGGACATCCACGTATATGCTAAGGAATTCTTTGCCAAGTCTTATGAACGAGGGGACATTCAAGAGGATGATGACATGTTGAATCTCATCCCTAATATTGTGACAAATGATGATAATAACAGTCTTATTGCAGAGCCAACTAAACAGGAGATATTTGATACAATCAAGAGTTTGGATAGATCTAGCGCTTCTGGTCTTGATGGGTTTACCCCGTTATTTTATCTACAAAGTTGGGATACGGTTGGGGATGATATTTTAGAGGCTATATCCATGTTTATGGATGGGTTTTCCCTTCCTCGGGCTTTCACTAACACATCGATTGTGCTTATTCCAAAGGTCAAACAGCCTAAAACATTCGGAGATTACAGGCTCATCAGTCTTTGTACAGTGCTGAACAAGATCATATCTAAGTTATTATCTCGTCGTTTAGCACCTATACTCCCACGGTTGATCTCACAGGAACAGAGTGGGTATGTGCAGGGTCGAGAGATAGTGGATAACATTCTCTTGGCTCAGGAAATGATGGCCAAAATGAACAAAAAGAATAGAGGAGGTAACATTGCAATTAAACTCGATATGGCGAAGGCATATGATAGGGTTGATTGGCGGTTCCTATTAAAGGTCCTCCGCAGATTTGGTTTTCATAATAAGTGGGTTGATATGATGTTGCGGATTGTGAACGATGTATGGTACTCTCCTCTTATTAACGGAGAATCTACTGAATATTTTCAAGCCTTTCGGGGTTTGAGACAAGGTGATCCATTGTCTCCCACTTTGTTCATTATTGCAGCGGAGGTTCTTACTCGGAGTTTGAAGAAGTTGCCAGACATGGAGGGTTTTACTCCTTTTTTTACTCCTCGAGGGTGTTTTCCAGTTACTCATTTAGCTTATGCAGACGATGTGCTTCTTTTCACTGCAGGAGACTTGCGATCGGTTGGAATGGTAAATTGTATCCTATCCAGGTATGAAGGACTTTCAGGTCAGAAGATTAACAAGCATAAGTCTTCTATATATCTTTCTCCGAAGGAATGTCCTGCGACAGGAGTAGAACTGGCTACCAGGTTTGGTTTCAATGTAGGATCTCCTCCATTTACATACCTTGGTTGTCCCCTTATGGCTGGCAGGCGTAATGGGGGGATGTATGAAGAGCTATTAGATAAGATTCGACATAAGTTAGATGGGTGGCATAACAAAATTTTATCTCCTGGAGGGAAGTTGGTGTTAATCAAGAATGTACTTGCTTCAATTCCTGTCTATACTTTAGCAGCGTGTGATCCTCCGGTGGCAGTGCTGAATCGACTAGAGGCTATGTTCTCATCTTTCTTTTGGGGTTCTCATGAAGGGGTGACGAAGCAGACATGGTTGGGTTGGGGCTCGATTGCTCGTACCAAAGAAGAGGGAGGATTGGGTGTTAGACGATTGGAGGATGTTATGACAGCAATGACTATCAAGCTATGGTGGAAATTTATGACTCAAAATTCTTTATGGACTCAGTTCTTTAAGAGGAAATACTGCTTACATGAATCTGAATTACAAGTTCAGCTTACCTCTAATGCTTCTCATGTTTGGAAGAGGTTAGTTCTTGGGAGAGGGCTTGCCAGTCATCATATCATTCAAGGAGATGCAGGTTAGAATTGGAGCTATGGCCGATCAGGTACGTTCTCTGTTTCATCAGCTTGGGAAGTGGCTCGCACTCATCTTCCTAAACTTCCTTATTATAAGCACAAATGGAATAAATGTATTCCTACGAAGTGGTCGATATTATGTTGGAGATTGCTGCATGGTAAATTACCTACTGATGAAAACATCTCTCGGTTGGGATACAGTTTGGTCTCGAAATGCCATTGCTGTGTTAATCCTTCTTCTGAAACTATGGCTCATGTCTTTCATGAGGAAGATCTAGCTAGTAAAGTGTGGTCATCAGTTCAACAAACATATGGGATTTCGATGAATGGCAGTACTCTATTACACAGGTTGAGATCATGGTGGCGAAAAAGGAAGAAGCATCGGTAGGAGATTGTAGTGGCTGCAGTGATATGGGTGCTCTGGAAGAACTAGAACAAGTGGAGATATGAGCAGTACTCTTATGGTTATGAGAAGTTGATTGGTGAAGTCCATAGACAAGTGGCTAAAGCTACTATCAGATGTAATCACTGAATGTTTTGTAACCTGAGTTGGTACTCAAGTTCTCCTATTCATAAAATGTAGTTTTGATTTAAAAAATATATATAAATATATATATATATATATATATATATATATATATATATATATATATATATATATATATATATATATCACATTAATATAAGCAACTTATATATATATATATATATATATATATATATATATATATATATATATATATATATATATATATATATACTAAATTAATATAAGCAACTTATATATATATATCACATTATTATTATCAAGAATATAGATTATATATATATATATATATATATATATATATATATATATATATATATATATATTTTTATATATATATATATATATATATATATATATATATATATATTATATATAATATATATATAAAATATATATATATATATATATATATATATATATATATATATATATATATATATATATATATATATATATATATATATATATATATATATATATATATAAGTTGCTTATATTAATTTAGTATATATATATATATATATATACAAAAAAAAAAAAAAAAAAAAAAAAAAAAAAAAAAAAAAAAATATATGTATATATATATATATATACACATATCGAGAGATAGGGGTAATGTGGCATGGGTGTGTGTGTCAAGTGTGTGTGACATAGAGTGATGTGTGTGTAGCATAGATATAGGGTGTTTAGCAATTCAGTTTACACATGTTTGTGTGAGTGTGCTATACCACAACAAAGGCTATAGTGTCAAGTTCCTACATGTGTGTACAGGAAAACAGTGTTCAGGATTAACCGTGTACTAGGTGTGTGTGCAGGTAGGGAGCATCATAGGTTCTCAGTCCTTAGGTTGTTCATGTGTGTGTGTATATAAGCTAATAGTGTGCAAACTGTTCTCAGGAAGAACATGTGACTGTTTCAATATTTTAGTGTGTAATGTGAGTGTCAATATGTATATTAGTTGGCATGGGTGAGGGTGTAATGTGTATGTGATATCAGTGTGCATACATAACAGGGTGTCCATTCTCAGTTTTAGAGTAATGTGTGTGTCCTGTGTCCTCAGAATTTGTAGATAGGTGTGTGTGTGTGTAAAACTCAGTTAAAACAGTACAAAGATTCATATGTGAGTGCTATAAGTGATGTGGGAAAATAGTGTACACAATTAGTGTATTAAAACTCAGGAAAATCGATTTTAGTTTACACATTAACAGTTCAGGATTTCAGTTTACACATATCAGTCCAATCCATCTCGAAAATCCAAGAATTCCAATCAACATGAATCCCTAACATGTACATTATCATATACACAAATATAAGTGAACTATTTATGATAATTTAATCATCAAGGACGGTTTAAAAATACATTTCAAATCTCAGATTTATCAATCAGTGAACTGGTATCAGACAATTGGGGAAAACCCATTTCGAAATCCAAAATACAATTAATATCCCAAGCTAATGGTTGGTAAATAATTGTGTATGTGTAAGAGTGTCATAGGTGTGTCCTAGTGTCAAGGAACTGGACACATACGTGTTCGAATCAAAATTAACACACGAATACACAGAATTGTGCACAGTCTCGTGCACGCGTGCACACGTGTCTAGCACACGACACAATACGAGTGTGTGTCCACACACTCGCCTAGGGTAGGGCTACAACCGTGACACCCTGAATCGTGTCTACGAGACACCCAAACACGACACGAAACCCGTGTCAGCAGTGCTTGTGGCTCACGCGCACCGTAGGCAACGGCCAGTGCGGGCCCGATAGCATGTCCAACTCGACACGACGCGACTCGAGACTCGAGGGGGCTCGTGTCTGTCACTGCCCTTCGATCCTCGCCAAGTTTCACGTGTCGAATCTGTCACGACCCGCACCTTAGAGTAAGGGCACGAGACGTGGGTACGTCCAGCCTACGCCGCAGTGTCGGCGGTAGAACGCTGTCCTAGGTCAAACATCTAATAATATAAAGGTACCTGTATAGTATATACACTCCGAATGGAGGTGACATAGTAATACAGTCTCAATCACATCTAAGGTAGAGCATGATAAGGATAGATAAAACATGAAATCTGAAAGAGATACATTAGAGAGAAGTCTAAGTGTCTAAGATACACAAACCCAGAAAACATCTCAAAGCTCAATACAGTAATCTATAGAATAAATACAACTCAAGACAACTGAAAATAAGCTATAAGAATGATCCTAGCTATCTATATAACCTCTACTGTGTCTCCTCTAGGCTAGCAGGCAGTGTCCAAGCTATCTGTAAAATTTATCAACAGGTCCAGTCAGGACAGGAGCGAGTACAGTACATCTCAACAAATCATAACAGGCTAGGAAATATAAACATGCTAGAGAGTAAGATACAGGAAACTGAAGAACAACATGATATAAAAGAGAGAGACTGTAAGTAAATAGCTACAATATATAGAGAACTATCAGTGACTAGTGATTCAGAGCACAAGATGGTTATGTAAATGGCACGATGTTGTACACGAGTAATCTACAGAGGTTGTACACGAGTAATCTACTGGATTGATTACATAACCACTTCTACTCCCCCGCCCCAATCAATACACAAGGATCTAGCCAGTTATGTTATTATACACGAAGAATGGTCGTACACGAAGATCATGTGAATACATGAATATACACGATTTCACACGATTTGTACACGAATGTCACGAATACAAGGAGTACACGATGCTCACGATAAAGTACACGAACACGAATACCCGATGTATCCGCTAAGGGGATAACATCGTACAACAAGATCCATATAGTACTAATCCGTGTTTCCAACGTGTCAGCATCATGTAAAGTAATCTAAAGCAGGAAATATACTCCTAATGCAGGATATAAAATAATCATAGAATGTACTTGCCTGATAACCTGAACAGCTGATAAGTATAGTGGTCCAACTGAAGCCACTGAGTCCTATTTAAAGTAACACAGGTTACAAGGTGTTCAAGTTGTAATAAAAGAATCTCTACAAGCAATCTATATTATCCTAGGTTCTTCTAAGTCAAAACAACTCTAGGTCAACTCCGGTCAATCTAGTCAAACTAGGTCAAGTGTTGACTTACAATTGACTTTTGGTCAACTGGTCAACTCTGGTCAAACAGGGTTAATTCTAGTCTAATTATTAAAGACATAAAGTGTACTTCGTTATTCGTACGTCGAAACTTACGACACGCAAATCGAGATAAGATAATTAACGGTAAAGTTAATAATCTTATTATAGTGATCCACGTGTCCATCTTGTCAATTTCAGCGATGTGAGATCACTGGAATTGACTGATCTCAGTTTCGTTGTACTAATCCCGAAATACGAACATTATAAGAATTAATTATTAATTATTTATAAAAAGGGTTAAACTCAGAAAAACCATCAACAAACATTGTCGGACGATGAAATAAACATCGCCAACGTGTCCAGAATGGTCAAAATAGCTAGGATAGCCTATCCTTCGGTCCAATTTGGACACAGGGGCAAAAATGTAATTTCGGGTCAAAACGGTATCCGTATCGGAGCCGTTTTGTACCGAAATACGTGCAAGAAAACAAGTCTATAAAATATAATAAATTATATGTCTACGAAACCAGAATGACGATACGAATCCAACAGTATATCCGGAATTGGATTCCGTTGACCCGATCTCAATTTGGTCCGTTGACCAGAACTTGGAATTCCGGTTTGCACGGAAATGCGTGCCGGAGCCATCGTTCTCAAAACTAAGCAAACTACATGTCAACGAGTCCAGAATGACGATACGAACTCAACGGTATATCCGGAGTTGGATTCCGATGAGCCGGCGTCAAAAAGTTCCGTTGACCCGGACTGTGGGGCCCACTTTGCACCGAAAAATGTGCCAGGGCCCACGTCCTCCAAATCTAAAAAATTTTATATGAAAACATGCCAGAACAACACCACGAGTCTACTGGTGGTGTCAGAAATGAAATCTTGAGTCCCGTGTTCAAAAATGGAATTCTACAAGATGGAAATTACGAATTCGGACGGCCAACTTTGGCGTCGAATTCAACTAATCAAACAAGCTCACAATGAAACAAAACTGGAGGGGTAGTAAGAGGGTTATACCAGCTTCATACAGGAACTGATAGCACGCCAAACGGAGCTGCGGTGGAGGAGATACAAGCTGACGAAGTTGACTCCGCAAAACTCTCCAAATTTAATACAATTTAAACGGTCAACTTGGTGGCCGGTTTTGATGTTTAAAACGATAAAATCAACGGATGAAAATTGACAAGAGTGAAGGTGGATATACCGAGATTGTGACGGAGCGAAGAAATCATCGATCCAACGGTCGGATTCTCGGAAAAACGTGCGCAAAGTCGTTGCGATGGAACGCGAATTCTGGATCGATCCCGCGCGTGTCACGACGGAACTTCGTGCGAAACACACGAATCGCCTCGACGGCGCGTCCCGGAGGACGGTGGCCGCCAGGAGAGAGTTCACTGGGGTGGGGCGCACCCGTGTGGGGGTCGGCCACGCCGGTATGCGGCCGGCGGCGGCGCTGCACCGCCCGTGCGTGTACGGCCTACGGTTCCCGGCCGGCTGCTGCCCACCGCTGCGCGCGGGGCTGCGCGGCGGTGGTGCGGCGAGGGGCGACGTGGCCACGGCGGGATGGAGGTGGTGGTGTTGGCTTGGTGGTGGTGGCGGAATGGAGGATGGTTGTTAAAGTAGTGGTGGTGGTTGAGATGATGATGGTGGTGGAGATGTTTGAAGAAGGAGGAGGGAGGTGGTGCGACGGCCGGCCGAGCTCGACCACGGCGGAGCTCCGGCCAGGGGCTCGGCTGGGGAGGATGTGGTCGGGTGTGTAGGAGTACAATGGTGGTGGTGGTGTTTTGTTGTAGTTGCTGTAGGTGTTGGTGTTGGAATTAAATGAGTTGGAGAGAGAGAATAGATGATAATAAATAATTAAAGAGAGAGAAAGAGAGAGAGAAATATTCTCTCATAGATTTTAAGGCCGGCTATGGCTGGGGGGGGGGGGAATTTGTGAGAGTGTGGAAAAATGTAGGGTGAGGATTTAATATAGGGAATCAATGGCTAGAATTAATTATAGGAATTTGGGTCATTCCTATAGTGATTAAAGTCAATAGAATTTCTATTAAATATTAAAATAGGTAACAAGAGTACTTGATATTTTTCAAGGGTAATAAGGCTGAGGGTGATGGTGGTGGAGAGTAACACGAAGCTGGCTGGACTTGGTGGAGCCGAATTGGGTCTAAATTCGACATGGCAAAATAATCGAATAAAAATAGGTGTTGATGATCATGGGTAAATAAGTAGCATATGGTTCCAATAACTGGGAGACAAGTGTCATGCGGGTAGTAGGCTCAATGTGGGCTATGTCTATATTTGGGGCTGACAGGTTTTGGTCGACAGGGTACCCACAAATTAAGTTGGAAAAAGAATGTGACACCGTGGGGTAAAATAAAATCGGGTCACGTGTCAGGAAAGTTGTGCAAAGCAAACGGAGCAAAAAATGGTGTTTCTGAGAGGGACACGCAGGTCATGGGTGAAGAGCGTCTCGAGTAGATCATGCATGATGAGTTGGTTTCAAGAAAATAACTGGTCTTGTGCTCTCAAATTAAAAGTCACGGTAACGTGCTAAAAATGATCAAAGAAAATAGTGGGAAAAATAATTAATAATCAAATGGTCTAAATCGACCCGAAGTTGTGCGAAGCAAAAAGAGTACAAGGAAACAAGTTTTGATGGGACACTATATACCGTCATGAAGGCAATCAAGTCCACTACAAAACTCATGAAGAAGATTTCCAGAGTTGAACATCCCTAACACTCCAAATATCAATGGCACGGGAAAGTACACTTAAAGATAAATAACAGAATAAATTATTTATTAAACTAAATCAATCAGAAAAATTTAAAAAAAAAATCAACCCGAAATTTAGGGTTCTCACAGAATCGCCGTGTCCAGTGAGAATTTCAACCCGAACAGCAGGACAGTGTCCCGTGGTTGCTGCAGCGTGTTCGTGTCTACATACTGACACGACACGACACTAAAATCCTCGAAAAATGACACAAAATAATAGACGACCCATAGATCTACAAATCCATTCAAACACAATTCAAAAACAGTACAAAAACAGTGAGTGAGGCATTTCATCAAACACCTAGTTCTAGGTTAGGATACGTGTCTGATACGGACACGAAATCAAATGCAATTGACACGAAACTTACAATACAACTAGAGGACACCTAGATCTAGGCTACCATGCAAAGAAAACAGAATTTAATTACAATTTGAAGGGTTTACCTATAGGGTGTCAAATGGCAAGAAAAGCCCTAAATCGATTGATTCCCGTTGCTAGCCAAACTCTCCAAATTGTTCCTAAACTGAAATTACTCTCCATGAACATCAAATAGAGGATGATTAGAATCTATTGCAAAAGATTTGGATCAAAAAGGAATTAAAATGGATTTATTATGAATTAGGGAAGATGGGAATTACCTTTCATTTCTAAAAGTTGAGATGATACAAAAGAGACAAGAACAAAGGAATGAAAGACTTTATAGGGAGGATTCCCAATGTTGGCCGGCCACCTATGGCTGAATTTAGGGTTAGGGTTTCATGGCATGGGCCTTGGGCCAAGTTGCATTAGTCAAGGAAATAAATTCCTAAGTCATAAGTCATGAACCTAGTCTTATTCTCCCATTTCAAACTTGGTTCTAAATGACTAGAATTGGGTTGACTTAAGTTAGACTAGGGTCCCACCATGCTAATCAAGTCACCATAGCTAGAGTCAACATCTGGGTTAGTTTCCAAAGTCTCAACTAGTCAAAGTCAAAAATAATAATCACCATTTTAATAAATTAAAATAAATTCAAAAATTCACAAATGACCAAAATACCCTCAAGCTAAAATGTGGTAGTGACACATCCTGATTGGACTCACTCTTCTTGCTTGAAGCCAACTCAGAAGACTCATTAAATATGACATCCCTGCTGATCAAGAACTTCTTAACCTTTAGTCAGTACATGTGGTATGCCTTTACTCCTTGTGCATATCCCAAGAAAATAGGTTTCTCGGCTCTCGGATCCAACTTACCATCATTGACATGATAGTAAGCTTTGCATCCGAACACGAGCAAAGTGTTGTAATCTGCTAGTTTATCGATCATTATCTCATATGGAGTCTTATTGTCCATATCGGAGTTGGTGTTCTATTAATCAAGTACCACGCCATGTGTATAGCATCCGCCCACCAATTCTTGTCTAAATCGACATTAGAGAGCATACACCTTGCTTTTTCATGCAAGGTTCGATTGATCCTCTCTGCTAACTCATTTTGCTGCAGCGTATTCCAAATAGTCCAATATCGAATGATACCTTCTTGAGCACAGAAAACTTTGAAAGTTCTATTGGTCAGTACCATTATCTGACCTTAATGTCTTTACATTTCTGTCAGTTTTGTTCTCCACATAGTCGAGAATACCTCTTGTCTTTTTCTTGCTTGTACTGAAGGTCAATCCAGGCTTCTTGCTATAAATACAATGCTCACATAAATCCATACTTGACTTCTTAAAGTTCTTCAGTAACACCAACTTGCTCAGTAAGGACAGACCTTTCTCACATAAATACCCAAGCCATTTCTGCCAAAGATGTGTGCTATCAAACGAATCAGATGTACTGGCTGCTAAAATTCTACTAAAAGTGTTTTCCAATAAGATACAAAGGTTACCCTATCGGTGATCTTTCATCACCATTAAAGAACCACGAACAACCCGTAAGACTCCTACCTCGATAACGAACTTGTTACCATTTGATTCAAGCGTACTAAAAGAGATAAATTTTTCCTTAAGATCGAAATATGTTTGACATCATCCAAAGTTCATACAATTTCATCATGCATCTTCACCTTGATATACCCAATTCAAACAGCTCGATATGCGTTGCTGTTGTCCACCAACACAGAACCATCATCTATCGCCTTATAGATAGAAAACCACTCCCTCTTTCGACACATATAAGGTACGAGCATCCAAAATCGAGAATCCAATGGTCACTCATGTTGTCATGTGCCACTGAAAAATAGATCCCATCATTGTCCGCTTTTGAGGCACTGTTTGCTTCATCACTTTCTCTCTTCTTATTTTTTCTTCTTTTTTGGACGAGGACACCTATTTGCATAATGTCCTTTCTCATTGTAGTTGATGCACTACACCATCTCAATAGGAGTCCTAGAATTGGATCTTGACCTTCTGCTAGATGATGCTTTATCGTTTGTCCTCCCTCTTGCCGTCGAATCTTGGACTTGGTCTCCATAGTTTTTGCCATTAGAAGCCAACCTCTGCGCCTCATTAGACAAAAAGGCACTCGTAGCCTCTTATATGAAAATTGAGTCATTTTTGCATAGTAATGTTTGAATAATATTCTCAAAAGAAACGGATATATAAAGAAAATAATAGGATTAGCACCAAACGATCATCATCATCATACATGTCAACATCCTTCAAGTCAAATGATTCGTTAAATTTGAGATATGATCTCGAATTCACATACCTTTCTTCATTAGTAATCTGTAGAGCGACTTTAACATATAATCTCGGTTGGTAAGTGTCTTCATCATGTAGAGTGATTCCAAATTCAGCTAGAGCCCAACGACGGTGGTTTCGTCCTTCATAGAGTACACAACATCACTTTTCAAACACAGGCGAATAACAACACATGCTTTCAGATCCATGCCATCTCAATCATTATCCATCATGTCAGCAGGCTTCTTGGACTTTTATCGTAAAGCCTTATGAATCTTTTGAGATATGAGAACATCGTTCATCTGCCTTTTCCAAAAGTCAAAATTATTCTTTCCATTGAACTTCTCAATTTCATACTTTGCAACCTTGCTTGATGGAGCCATCTCAAGAATCTACCAAATTAACTTTCTCTGAGAACTTTGTCGAATATCTTGCTAGAATCCCAAAACTCTGATACCATTTTGATGGGGTACAACAAAAATAAATCCAAGAAATTAGAAAATACCTCAGAAAAATTCACATTCGCAATGACAAGAGTTTATGTGGTTCGGCCAAAATGCCGACTTCCATGGACGAGGTGATTTAGTTCCAGTATAAGAAGAAATGAACTACAATCACTCTCTCAACACTTAAATCCTTGCTCTCAGGAACTATCTACCACAAAGATAAGGAAGCAGAAAAAATCTCTCAAACTTTTGTGTTGAACTTATTCAACAACTTTTATTGAGCACAATGAGATATGTCATGGAGAACCTTTAAATCCCTTTATATAGCATATCATGTGTCCATATGTGAAAATTGAAACTTATGTTGGTTTAAAATCCAATCTTAGGTAGGCTTACCATATATGAAAAATTCAATCTTATATTAGGCTCGAAATCCAATCTTATGTAAACTTACAATATATGGAAATCAATCAAATATATGGTCAAAGTCAAAAAAGGTTAGGGGCCAATTTTTGGACATTTTTCTTCAAAGTGAACAACACACATATACACAAATCCCTTATAAATTTCTATGGAGCACCAAGTCCACCTTGGGACTAAATATGGAACCAATATTCCATCCCGTTGCTTAATCCTCCTTATATGATGAACAAACGTAAAATGATCTTAGTGTAACCCGCATCAAACCCTAATCGCCATGGGAGACCAACATTGTCGGTCCGACAACTCACTAAATACAAAGAGCATAAGAATAATGCATGGTCGCTTACAACGATGGGTCAATGAGCTAGGTTCAAGTAATCCTAATGCAACCCCACTTTTCTAGCATTAGTGTCACGAACAGTGAGCAGATATTGACACCACAACCAAAATTTATGGATCGATCCATCGAGAAAACGAAAAAAAGGAAAAAGAAAAGAGAGGATAATTACTAAGTGCACTTTTAGAGGCTACGGCCACAAGATTCCTTCAGTACCCATCAAGAAAGCCATGGAAAGAGACATTATAAAGTGTAGTTTATGCTGTCGAATAGAATAGTGGTGAACAATCACATCCTTCTATTGTTCTACAGGTTAATTTCGGGCTTCAGTTCCGGAGGTTTGGATTTGGAGATACATGTTGAACACATTGGTGAAAATTCGAGGGATAGCTACTGCTGGAGGTACATACAGTTGCGGATCACCGAACTGCGTGTTCTCTTGCGGAAATAAGAAAGGAGTCAAAGGACCATGTTGAAAAGAACATGCAGAGCAAACGCCAGCATGTCTCGTCTTGTTAGAAACATGCGGTCGGAAGTAATGATTATACTCCTATTTATACAGAGGTTCGCTATCGCTAACGTGTACTTACGTACCGTTAGGGTTCGTTTCGTTCTCAACATATATATCTAGGCATAGCAAGTACGTGTAACAGGGACTTGAGGAATGGAAATGTACAACCAAACTTTGTGTTCCCGCTACTAAACCACGGGTCAATTTAATTGATACACTGGCACGCGACATCCATCGACAAACCCGGATATTTGTCCTAGCAAATTGCCCACATTTTGGCACCCACCGGAAACTGACCTGATTAAAATGCACAAATTAATAGTTCTGTGGACAGCGATATCTCTATAGATTACTTATTTGTTCTTTCCATTATAAGCCAAGGCAACGTGTTATATCTCACCAAATAATACTCTTGAGGTCCCTAATTAGGGAACCAAGGTCAAGGATCCCTATACATTATCTAATATATATGCGTAGAATTAAACACTCTCTTTAATTTAATTCTTCTTGTTTAATGATTTTGTGGGTTCAAGCTGGCTTAAACAATTGCAGTCAAACAAATGCTAACAAGAGCTTGGCTTGCAGTAGAGTAGGGTTCAATTAAAGAAACAAAATAGCAGATTAAGTTGAAAGCTTTCCCTTAATAATTGAAATTGCATCAAGACCTCAAAAGACTCCCAGATTCTTGAGGCTCAAGAGAGGAATACAGCTAGGAGATCAATGGAGATTAGTTTGCATTTTGGCGGTATATTAAACTAAGTCATGTTCTTGAGCTAATCGTCAATGATTTAAATATGGTACGAATTTACGTGCGCAAGAAACTTCCCTAAATAAGGGGAGGACATACTCCGTGTCCATCGAGGCAGATTTACTATCCCAGCTTGGTGCAAATAGTTCGGACACTGCCTTCGTGTGTTGTATAAGAGGAGACATGAGATTAATGTGAGCTCGATGTGCTAATTCTTCGTACTAAACATTAAGTAGTTTTAGGTTGACCGAGCTTTACAGCAGGATAAAATTGTCGGCAGGACCACCGTACGTCAAGTTTACCTTATAACAAACGTCGGTGCGCATTGAGGACATGCATCGCTTACACAACAGGGGAACTAGAAATCATGCATGCTCACAAGTGTATGGACGCGGCTAAATAAGCGTTAACATGTATCAAAACTCCAGATTTGTGATAAGGGTTGATAGGTTAACTCCAGGTTCATAATCGGTTTTAAAGTGCATACCAGAGGCAGATGAGATTTAGATCTAAATTACTCTACTACCATGTTAATGTAATTGCCGGGGCACAATTTTTTTCGATGGAAAACTGAAATTTCGTAACAATTGTACAAACAATTGTTATTACGTAACACTTCACAGAAGGTACGTAAGAGAAATTTCAACTAGTGCTACACTTCACAGAAGGTGCACGGAACGTAACACTTCACAGAAGGTACGTAAGAGAAATTTCAACTAGTGCTACACTTCACAGAAGGTGCACAGAACGTAACTCTTCACAGAAGATACGTAAAATAAATTCTACTAGTGCTACTCTTCACAGAAGGTGCACAAATAGAATTCTGATAATATCAACGCAAACACTTCACCGAAGGTGCGCTAATAGAATCCTGATAATATCAACAAAGAAGATGACAGGCGAAGATGGAATAACTCCTGCTGGGGTGAATGATCACCGTTGCTCAAAGCTTTATTCTCCCCACACGAATAGCTTACAGGAACCAGCAAGTTCGTCGGAGAACTTGGAACACTCTGCTCTTCTGACTCCTCGGATGAACTCGATCACCTGTGCAAAACGCAATGCTGATACAATACCTCTCTTCTCTCTCACAGCCTCTAAGCACTTGTAAACTTTCTGTCTACTACTTGTGTATTAGTCTCTAACCTGTGAGAGAGAAGGAGGAGGCCTTATATAAGCCCCTGCAACAATTGCCCGGTTAGCACAATGTTAGGGACGTGGTAGTAACCACCCCGAACATAGAGCAACTGCTCAGAACATGCAAGGACACGTTCTGCTGAAAGTTGTGCCACCAGCGTAATTTGCACTTTACGCACACAGCCCCTTTATGCACCCTACGCACACTACGCTCTCTACGCACACTGCGTACGCTGCGCACACTGCGCACTCTACACACGCTGCGTACGCTGCGCACACTGCGCGTACTGTGCGTACTGGACTGCGTAACTGGACCAACGTAACGGGCCACGCAAGTGGCTCGCGCAACGAGCGCAACTTTAGCGCACTATGCGCCTAGCGACGATGCTGACGTGCTAAGTGCAAAGTGCGCCAATAAAATGCCACATTATGCCTCATGAGCCCTTGAGCCCGAGTCCGAGCCCGAGCCCGAGTCTGAGTCCGAGTCCGAGTCCGAGTCTCTAAGCCCCTACGGGGCTTAGCTCCTATGGAAATAAATTTCCCAAGAGCAAAAAGCATGAATGCTTTAATTGTTGATTTTAGCCTTTTTTTCTATTAGAAAAATAACCCCACATGGCAAACCCATGTGCACCTCCACACCACATGTGCATCTCCAATAATAACAAAGCTAATATATAGAGATACAAACTCTTTGGCCTATCCGATGTGGGACTAAACTTTCTAAAGGAAAGGCCAAAACTCCAACAATCCCCCACATATCTCTATATATGGGTATAAGTGTTCCCCACAGTAACTGTCCATCATGAATTAGGAGAGATGTCGCTGACGACTTGAATCTTCCCGCATGGGTCAAAAATCAAACTATAATAGAAGAATGGACTAAGCCTTGAATTCTGCATCATAGCTGAAATTCTTTCCACTCACATAATGTAGTTACATGTGCTTCTGGCTACACATTAAAGGCCCTGTGCCAGCCTGGTTTCAGTGTATAATTTTGGGCGTCTACAAGTTTACCCTCAAGAGACGGCCTGATATCTCTTTGTCCATACACGATAGGTGAGTTCATTATAAAGAGACATGGCATGAAGCGCTTTGCGCTTCCCTTGCGGTGCTACGCCGCTATGACATGGCTTAAAGCCGAGGCCTTACCCCGTACCGGAAACCTCATCGTAGTGTCATACTACTGTAGCATGAGGCAACCGCCTCTTTGTAGTGCCAAACTACCCAGCATGAAGCCTTAAGCTCCCTTGCGGTGTTATGCCGCAACGACATGGCTTGCAAGGCCGAGGCTTTATCCCTAACCGGGTACCTCATGGTGGTGTCGTGCCACTGTAACATGAGGAACTCCTCCTCTTTGTAGTGCTGACTACACCCATCTTTATTTTTAACATACAGTATTAGGCTAACTGTCTATTTGCGGTGCTACGCCGCTGTGACTTGGCATGCAAAGCCGAGGCTTTATCCTATTCCTGGGCAGCACCCCACATATAGGAACATCATTGTGGAGTTATCCTACTGTAGCATGGAGTTTCACTCCTTGTAGTGCTGCTCTACCGTGCCTCCTGTAAAGCACACCAGGCATTCACTCTGCCTGAGAACTCATTAAGACAATTAAGCCAACCTTTCCACAGGAACCGTTTTCCGCAGAAAACAATAGTAGACAACAGTGGTTATAGGTCCGTAACCTCTCCATGCCCAATAGAACATGTACCCACCGTTCCTGATATTCTTCCAGTTAATGGTCCTCCCTTGAACCAAAAGCTAGATGCCTAGTAGATAAATCTTTGAACTAATAGCATAAAACTTTATGGTAGGAATACAATAACTAATATCAGAATGCCTTCAAGCCTATTCTACAAGCTGTGTCATCGACCAGCTGGCGCTTGAGGCCCTTGGTGAACGGATCTGCCAGGTTTTCCTGACTCCGAACATCAATCACTGCAATTACACCTCTCTTAATAAGATCGTGTACTGCCCTGTGCTTTAACCGCACAGTCCTCTTCTTTCCGTTAAAAAGGTCATTTGATGCCACCTCCGTAGTCGCTTGGTTGCCGCAGTATATCGGTATTGCCGGTATTTGTGCCCCAACTACTGGAAGATCATACATGAGCTCCCGAAGCCATTCTGCTTCCTCGGCTGCGGTATCAAGTGCAAAGAACTCAGATTCCATGGATGACCGCGAGAGCATAGTCTGCTTCTTCGATTTCCACGATATAGCAGCTCCATCCATTGTGAAAATATATCCACCTGTGGATCTTTCGCTCTCCAAATCTGAGCACCAGCTGGCATCACTGAAGCCTTCCACTACCTACGGATCTCCGCTGTAGTACAGTGCATATGTCTGAGTCTTCTTGAGATATCTCATAACTCGTTTCATAGCTTTCCAGTGTTCAGCACCTGGGTTGCTCGTGAAATGACTCAGCATTCCCACGACGAAAGCTATGTCAGGCCTTATGGCATTAGTAGCATACATCAAACTTCCGATTATGCTAGCATACTCCAGCTGCCTGACGCTTTCCCCTGAATTAGGCTTCAGCTTCACATCACACCTGTATGGCGTATCGATCACTGGAAGATCCTGATACCCATAACGAGTGATCATTTTCTCAATATAATGAGACTGTGACAACGCTAGTCCAGTGTCTGTCCGGATGATCTTGATCCCTAAGATCACATCTGCTTCCCCCAAGTCCTTTATACTGAACTTACTTGAGATGAATTTTTTTGTCTCCGTGACACAGCTAATATCCGTACCCAGGATAAGCATGTCATCCACGTACAGACAAACGATCACACCTCTTCCATCAGCAAACTTCGTGTAAACACACTTATTCGTATCGCTGACCATGTAGCCATTTGACCTTATAACTTTGTCAAATTTCTCATGCCACATCTTGGGAGCTTGTTTAAGACCGTACAAGGATTTCACCAACTTGCAGACTTTATCTTCAAGACCCCTGATGACAAATTCCTCTGGCTGTTGCATGTAAATCTCTTCGGTCAGCTCGCCATTTAGGAAAGCCGTATTCACATCCATCTGATGTATCACCATCTTTTGTATTGCTGCGAGAGCAATCAACATTCTGATGGTGGTTATCCGGGCTACTGGAGCATACGTGTCAAAATAGTCAATCCCCTGCTTCTGAGAAAACCCTTTGGCTACCAATCTAGCCTTGAACTTGTCAATAGTTCCGTCTGCTTTCATCTTCTTCTTGAAGATCTATTTGCATCCGATGGGTTTTGCTCCTTCAGGAAGATCAACCAACACCCAAGTGTTATTTGAGGTGATAGAATCAATTTTATTGTCAATCGCCTCCTTCCAGAAAACCGTGTCTCTGGTCTTCATCGCCTCATTATATGTAAGCGAATCTGTTTCCACATAATTGGTGACAAAGTCACTTCCGAAGTCCTTCGGCCTCCTCACACGTTTAGCTGACGGCTCAGCTTGTTCTGGTTCAATCGTTGTTTCAACATCTTCTTGGACCACATCTTCATTGAAGACTTCAGTTTGCTGTGCACCCTCATTATTCTCTGGTACATCCGCAAGAACAATATTCTTGTGCCTTGTAAATTTGTCTTCAAAATATTCTGCGTCGTGAGATTCAATGATATGATTTGACTCAATATCAAGAAATCTCCGAGCATCACTCTTTTCGGCATACCCCAAGAAGATCGTCTTAGTAGTCCTTGTTCCAATCTTCTGAATCTTCAGATCTGGAAGCTTGACATATGCCAGACACCCCCACACTCGAATGACATTCAAGTTAGGTCTAATCTTGAACCAGAGTTTATGAGGAGTAACATCTGAAGTTGCATGAAGCACTCTATTTAGAATAAAAGTGGCCGTCAATGCAGCTTCACCCCAGTAGCACTTAGGAAGGCCAGCAGTCAACAACATTGAATTAATCATTTCCGTTAACGTTCTATTCTTCCTCTCTGCTACTCCATTTGATTGAGGAGAGTACGGAGCCGCAGTCTCATTAACAATTCCATGTTCTTTGCAGAACGACGCAAATTTATGAGATCTGTACTCCCCACCTCGATCACTTCTTATCCTTTTGAGTTGTTGTCCAGTCTACCGCTCAGCTTCGGTTCTGAACTCCTTGAACTTCTCGAATGCTTCATCTTTAGCCTTCAGCAAGTAGACGAACGCATACTTTGAGAAGTCATCGATGAAGGTTATGAAATACTTTATCCCGGCCTTTGTAGAGAACTGTTTGAAGTCACAGATATCTGAGTGTACTAACTCTAGAAGATCTGTACTTCGATTAACCCGAGAAAAGGGTTTCCTTGTGATCTTAGTTTGAGCACAAACTTCACATTTCTCTACCTTACCCCCACACTTGGAGATAAGCCCTAGACTAGACATTTTGTTAATTCGTTTACAATGAACATGTCCTAGCCTATTATGCCACAACTCAAGAGTATAAGCAGAAGGAGTGACTTCATTAATTACATTAATTACATTGGACTGATTTACAAGCTGAATCTTGAACATTCCTTCGGTATAAAAAGCTTTCCCGAAATATGTTCCCTTGATAGACATCACCATCTGGCCAGCATTGATGTCCATCCTGAGGCCTGCGTTGCTGAGTAGGCCTCCTGAGATCAGGTTCTTGGCGATAGCAGGTACGTGCTTCACGCCTTGAAGCGTCAGAGACTTCCCCGAAGTCAGCTTCAATACCACCGTCCCAATCCCGAGCACTTCAGCTTGTGTCTGGTTCGCCATCATAACCACTTCAAAAGTAGGTGTATAGGTGGTGAACCACTCCTTACTGGAGCAGACATGGCAGGAGGCTCCAGTATCTACCCACCAGTCAGAGTCAGTCCTTACCGCATCAACCTACGCAATCATAGCAACAATGTCAGTGATCATAGATACCTTACTAGGCTCTCCTTGCTCTGATTGCTTGGTCTTTGCTTTGCACTCATTCTTAAAGTGGCCCTTCTTGCCACACTTGAAGCAAGGCATCTGAGACTTTGGCTTCTTTTTCTTGATAGAAGTTCCCTTGACTTTCAGATTGTCAGGGTCCTTCTTCTTGCTGTGGAAAGCCGCCTGCTTTCTCCTTGGTTCCTTGGTTTGAACCAGATTGGCGTTAGCCAATTGCTTGGACAGTGTGTCCACCTTCAGTTGAGCCCGCATCTGGTCCTCAACATAGATTTCCTGCAAGAGATCTTCAAGGCCGATCTCAAGCTTCTTCCTATGCATGTTTGCATAGAACTTGCTCCACCCAGCGGGGAGCTTTGAGACAATCTCTCCAACAACAAACTTGTCGGGAAGGGGCATCGCCTCGTCTTCCAACTTCTGTCACAGTTTCAGGAACTCCTTCACCTGCGACAGCATAGACTTTTCGTCCTCAAAAAACCACTTGTGATATTTTTCAACCACAAATATTTTACTGCGGTTCTTGTCTTCTTCGTAGAGTTTTTCTAGAGACTCCCATATGTCTCTAGCGATATTCTTCTTAGAATAGGATTCTGCAAGGGAATCCTCCATAGCATTCAGGATAAGCAGCCTGCAAATGCTATTTTCTCTTATCCACTTGGTCTGAAGTTTAGTAGCCGCCGTGATTGCGGCAGCAGACCCGGTATCTGGAACGGTAGGTTCTTCCTCCAGAAGTACGTGATCTACGTCTTTGAGTTGAAGGGTGAGATATACCTTCCTCTTCCAGACTTGGTAATGTTCTCCATCAAACTTTTCTAACTTGCAAAAGTCAGAATTGAATAGTGAAACATTAACGTTTTCTATCGTAGCAATAAAGCTTTGAGATTGTTATTGCCGGGGCACAATTTTTTTCGATGGAAAACTAAAATTTCATAACAATTGTACAAACAATTGTTATTACGTAACACTTCATAGAAGGTACGTAAGAGAAATTTTAACTAGTGCTACACTTTACAGAAGGTGCACGGAACGTAACACTTCACAGAAGGTACGTAAGAGAAATTTCAACTAGTGATACGCTTCACAGAAGGTGCACAGAACGTAACTCTTCACAGAAGATACGTAAAATAAATTCTACTAGTGCTACTCTTTACAGAAGGTGCACAAATAGAATTCTGATAATATCAACGCAAACACTTCACCGAAGGTGCGCTAATAGAATCCTGATAATATCAACAAAGAAGATGACAGGCGAAGATGGAATAACTCCTGCTGGGGTGAATGATCACCGTTGCTCAAAGCTTTATTCTCCCTACACGAATAGCTTCCAGGAACCAGCAAGTTCGTCGGAGAACTTGGAACACTCTGCTCTTTTAACTCCTCGGATGAACTCGATCTCCTGTGCAAAACGTAATGCTGGTACAATACCTCTTTTCTCTCTCACAGCCTCTAAGTACTTGTAAACTTTCTATCTACTACTTGTGTATTAGTCTCTAACCTGTGAGAGAGAAGGAGGAGGCCTTATATAAGCCCCTGCAACAACTGCCCGGTTAGCATAATGTTAGGGACGTGGTAGTAACCACCCCGAACATGGAGCAACTGCTCAGAACATGCAAGGACACGTTCTGCTGGAAGTTGTGCCACCAGCGTAATTTGCACTTTATGCATACAGCCCCTTTACGCACCCTACGTATACTACGCTCTCTACGCACACTGCGTACGCTGCGTACACTGCGCACTCTACGCACGCTGCGTATGCTGCACACACTATGCGTACTGGGCGTACTGGGTTGCGTAACTGGGCCAGTGTAACGGGCCGCGCAACGTGGTCGCGCAACGAGCGCAACTTAAGCGCACTATGCGCCTAGCGACGATGCTGACGAGCTAAGTGCAAAGTGCGCCAACAAAACGCCACATTACGCCTCATGAGCCTGAGTCCGAGTCCGAGTCTGAGTCCGAGTCGCTAAGCCCCTACGGGGCTCAGCTCCTATGGAAATAAATTTTCCAAGAGCAAAAAGCATGAATGCTTTAATTGTTGATTTTAGCCTTTTTCCAATTAGAAAAATAACCCCACATGGCAAACCCATGTGCACCTCCACACCACATGTGCATCTCCAATAATAGCAAAGCTAATATATAGAGATACAAACTCTTTGACCTATCCGATGTGGGACTAAACTTTCTAAAGGAAAGGCCAAAACTCCAACAGTTAATGTTTGACATTGTGGAGTTTTGATAGTATTCTCTACTGTACATCATGTTCCAAAGTCATGCATCCAGAATTCGTACAAGAGTAGGATGAGTTCGGTCGTATATTAATTAGTAGGAATAGTTCCGTAAGTATATTAAGTAGGGGATCATTCAAATATATTGTTGAAAATGGGGTTCAATCTTTTGTAATTATAACTCTCTCAGAGGTAATAAATAACGTATGTGCAGCCGTGGACAGGTGTCGATCTTCGGACCACATTAAATCTTGTCTATGTGTTTGTTCTTCTCCATTACTGGTACCACATTAATAAAAAAAGTGTTCGTAGAAAAAGTAGAAGTGATGGCATGAGAAGAAAGAAAGGTCAGAACCGATTTTGATTTCTGTCGGATGAAGATTAATTACTATTTGTTTTTGGAAAAAAAGGCATCTACCTTCCCGGAGAAAAATAAGAGACTATGTCAGATGCTAACTGTCACGTTCCGGTTCCGCAGAACCGTTCGTCCTCGCTAGGGTGTTATGCCGCGTGAGTCTAGATTGCGCTCGCGCAAGGCAGGTTCCATAACGACCGATTACAGCAGTTTACGATAGGATCGTCGCACATAAGTCACAAGCAGAGCAAAGAAGTTAAATAACACAAAGACATATACAAATTGATACTTGTTAGTTATATTGAATCAAGATTACAAGAGCGCGAGGCCAAATTTACAAGTCGCTCAAACTCATTTTCTTTCATACTACAAATCACTCTGTTGTCTCTCATTTCTTAATACAAGGATCCAGACTTGAGACACACAGCTGGAAGAAGGCGATGTCCATACATTACGTTCCGTATAGGTGAAGACTTCAACATGGCCGCATGCCTCGAAACGTCAAGGGAATCCATGACTCGACACGTCCAAGCGAGCTTCACCTCGAACGAGCAAGTTCCTGTTACCTGCGCATAAACTGGTGATGTGTCAGTACACAACCATATTAATGGTGTGAGCCCATCGCTCACCCTTAAAAAACTAACACGTTCATTTAGTTTGTGCAACTATTCCTTTGATTGTCTTTTTAATCTTGCAATAGGATCAGTTTTAGGACAGACACTTGGCCTATTTTGTACCTCTAGACCATCACCGTGCCTCACATAGATAACTTACTTATCATTGTACCTCTAGACAATTCTCGTGCCAACAACATCAATGTATCGACTCGTTTCTAAGTCGAGACCGTGCCACACAACTCAGTAGTTGTGCCATAAACTCGGTGGTACAACAACATCGAGATCGTGTCTCGTAACCAAGTGTGACTTAACCATACCATGCCATACGGTCTTTTCTATTCAACTCAATTGACTCAATCTCAAAATTATGCAGTTATGTGTCAACGACTCAAACGCCCGATGCCAAATCTTGTGCCGAAGCGTGTGTCTTTAGGTATAGCCAAACATTAGGCTGCATAACTCTTGCGGTGCAAATCGTGCACACATTTTTGACTTATTTATGTCGTGCTTACATATTCTTGTGATTCAATTGACACTGTGCATCCGGATTACCGCCTAGCACACCACTTATCTATATGAAAGGTCACTGGCATTAACTAGCCATCATGGACATAACTAGGAGAGACAGTGGGTCGATCAATACAGGTAGCTAGTCTCAATGATATTCCATCAAATTTTTGGTTTCCTACCTAGCATCAACTATACCGTATTTCAACTATGGCCAGGTCGATCCTGTCACCCCAGATTGTCGTCTAAAGAAACATCACCCTTGTGGACAAGTTGTCCTTGACCACACACCTATGATGACATCTTGACTCACGTAAATGCATGGCCTAATTTATAGTATGACTCAAAACCTTTGCATATCGTGCTCATCATCCGTACTTCCCATACTTTGTTAGAGACTCCCAAATGAGGGACCGCCTTGGCGACAAACGGTCGCATGAACTTTTCATTCTTTGAAACCTAGGAAATGGCTACGACATAGCCTTCCTACTTAACTTAAACAAAACGTGTTCCATATGTGCCATAGACCGTGGCATACTTCTCATTGAACCAACTATGTGCCTTAAACTAATTATGTTCCATGCGACACTGCCATCCAAGTCATATTCTATATGACGATCCTTGAGACTGTGGAAAATTCTTCATCGAAGGTGTAGATGCATGGCATCCTTGAGGTTTACTATTGTTGTTGCTGCTACTTGGACAGATTATTGGTTGAAAGTTCTACAACTATAGATTCCTTGCCCTTGGCTTTGTTCTGTTGGAATCGCCCGGTTCCGTTAGAATGGACTCTTTGAAAGCCTAATTGGTCAAGGTTAGTTGTTTGCTCTTCGATTACTTTGGAACCATTAATCAAGGCATCCCATGTTTTAAAAGGGCTATCCCGTTGCAAAACTTCACAGCTGGAATGAAGTTGTTCTTGCATATGTCCAAAAGTATAGATGCAGGAATCCCTTGTGAGCAATTAAGGGCCGACCTTCATAATTTCTCAATTTACTCCTTGTTGTTTCTTTTCTTTTTTGCTTGTTGATCATAGATGGCATTCTGAAACTGATCTTTTCCTCATAGAAGCGGGATAGAAAATTGGTTTCAACGTCATTCCGTGATTTAATAGAATATGCTGGGAGGCTACAGAACTACTTGAAAGATGGTCCTCAAGGAATGTCGATGAATAATATCCCTCTTAACGCATCATTCATCGAGATATCCATCATCTGAGAATTAAAGTGGAAGGGATATGGCTTAGAGATGTCAACCCTTTATATGGTACAAATGTAGGAAGCCTTGTAATTAACAGGGCTAATAACTTTATCCCATCTGATCGAGTATGGTAAACCTACCCCCCACTTTCTAGAGATCGTCTCTGCTGACTAGGGACTAAAACTTGGATTTTATGTTATTCATCGTCTCATCTAAAGATGTTCTACCCTGATCGTATCTGGTTTAGGGGCGACGGATGTAGCAACGACATTTGAACTATTTTCATTAGGAGTATGGGTATTTAGTGAGTGCTATTAATGGAAGTTTCTCGTGTTACCACTGCCATCAAGAATGTTCAAAGCTCTTCGAACATTGTCTCCATGTTTTATATCTTCTGGTTCATATATGCACTTACCCCATTATTTTGTGCTGCCATGTAGGCCGACACGGTTCTCCCTTCAATTGATGGTATGGTATCATAGGATGCCTAAATCGAACTAGAATACATCCGATCCCGAATCCAAGTATCGGCCACCCCCAAATGGAGTATATATGGTAAAAATATGATAAGTGGCTCTTTGACCTGGTGTCTTGGTATACTCCTTCTGCTGGAGTGTCCGAGAAAAATATATCTGGCTCATCATTAGAGTACAATGGACTAGCAATTACCATCGTAGATTGACCCGTTGCTCCCATCTTTTTTAATTTTTTCTTGATGGATTGGCGTCCCACCATATTGGCTAAGGCGTATGAAAATTCGTTATTGCCAGCTTGTTGCGGCTAATACTTCAAAACTTGTGCTTCCATTAGCGTGACAATTTGCAGTCTATTGAAGGCACAAGCTCCAACGGATGACACATTGTAAACCCCCAAAAAATTCTAAAATTTTATTTTAGCTTAATTAATATATTTGTGGATTTATATTATTTAATATGTTGTAAAAAATATTTTTATTTATTTATGATTAGCCTTAGTCGTGGTTAAGTTTTGATATACATATTGATTAGAAACACATGGTATGGTTGGTATAGTCATATTCCATGACTAGCGTATTAAGCATGGAAATGATGGCATAGCTATATACATGTCCCATATATAGAAACTAGTTAAATTGTGGAATATTTCATAAAATATGGCTATATAAATATTTCATATATATATTTAAGGTCTTTCTATATAAATTCGGTTGCATAAAACCTATCTAATCAAGTCCAAATCTTATCTAACCCAAATATGCAAATTTATGCATGCAAATATCTACCCACATAAATAACTTACCATATATAGATCCTTTATCTACTAAGATAGATCATGGTTATAAGAAATAAGTTGTGTATGTACTCATGTATAAGTATATTTCAACATATAGATTAAATAATATATGTTAACCAACTTACCTAACAAACTACCTACCGTTTCTTACTGCACACTTCAACCCGAACCAAGCCAAGGCCAAACACTTCATATATATATATATATATATATATATATATATATATATATATATATATATATATATATATATATATATATATTTTATATATATATTTTTTTTATATATTTTATATATATATATATTTTTTTATATATTTATATATATATATATATATATATATATATATATATATATATATATATATATATATATATATATATATATATATATTTTATATATATATATATATTTTATATATATATTTTATATATATATATATATAAATATAAATATAAATATATATATATATATATATATATATATATATATATATATATATATATATATATATATATATATATATATATATATTTTATATATATACTCTTTTAAATATATATATATATATATATATATATATATATATATATATATATATATATATATATATATATATATATATATATATATATATATTTTTTTTTTTTTTAAAAAAATATATATATATATATATATAAATATATATATATATATACTCTTTTAAATCAAATCCCTAGGCCTAACTAATCCCCTTCCCACCACCAAGGCTAAACCCTACTTCCTCCTGTAATTTTTGTACAGTAGCCCTCTCCCCTCGAAAATTTTGGGGAAAAATATAGCTCCGATCTTCACAAAGTTTCCATCTTCCATCTCTCAAGCTTTACACCGCCTTTTTCTACATCTCCTTCATTAAATCCTATCCATGTCCACAAAAGAAACCACCTTTATTATCATCTTCATCTTCCCAAAATAAAAAAAGTATATTAAGAGCAGGCAAGAAGGAGCACACATTGGTTAAATCAAGAACTTGCTTCCATTCACTTTCTTGGACTTTCTTGGTAAGCAATCCAAAACCATTTTCTTAAAAACTTTCCATAAGTTTTCTTACAAATAAATATCAAATCATTTTCTAAGACCACATTCTTGATTAAGTTTTACCACGAAAAAACCTAGGATTGGTCATATGCATATGTATTTTGAATTGCAAAAGAAATTGGAGTAAAAAATTGTGCATGCTAGTTAATGTTGTGTGAATTTTTAGAACAAGTACGAAAGATGAAAATCTGATTTCTAATCCATACTAAATCTATACTTTTATTGTTACATATTTTTATGTTATTTAATCGTATAAAACCTAACCTAAATTTGGTGTGGCAAGAAATAGATTCCTATGTGTAGTTTTGACTTTTGTCGGCACATAGGAAGGCGCTAATTTTGGGATGAAATGTGGGAAAACAAATTATTAATAAATTTATAATTGCAAATGTTTAATAACAATATTGTGATAGCCATAAGTCACGGCTACGTGTTGGTACTAATCTAGGTCAATTCTATGATTAATTAGTAGGCGCAAAACGATAAATTTCGTGTACCATGTCCAAAACCTTAATTTTAGAAGTCGGAGTTAAAATATGTATAAATAATGATTAAAATTGTGGTTTCATGATTTTAAAATGATTTATATATATGTCCATGTGTTGGGGACCTAGTCTTGAGTTCTGGTAGTCAAAAAGCTAGAAACCAGGTCGTGGTATCCCTATGGAAGCATGTGAAACTCGTATGTATAATTATAGTAAAATAATAATATTTATTATATGTGTGAATTCTTGGATTGGCCTTGGTATTGAGTATTCAGCGGAGACTTGGACTACAGACAAGTATACCTTGGCAAACTTGTATAGTATTACATATTTCCTTATCATTGTTATTTATTTCTGTCATATAGTTACATTCTCCTTACATTTATACTTGATTAATTATCTGCTACTTTACTCTGTATTCCCTCTTTTATGTACACGTATATGATTTTCTATTATAATTTATTGCTTGTTATATTGGTCTTCTCCGTGCTCACCTGTCTCGTGATATAGTTGTTTAGTCCTATGCCACATTCTCTTGACATGACTTAACTTGGACTTGACTTGAGTTAACGTGACTTGATCCTTTATGTTCCTTTAGGAGAGGAGATTGTTACTTGGATTGGCTACTTAATCATTCTCGATTGTGTGTTCTTGCATTGAAGTACAATTAAGATATACTATGGATTGAGAGTCTCTTATATTGGACTACTCTCTAAAGGATTGTCTTGATTTATTTGTTACCCACAACGAGTACCACTCTTTTCTATGACATGTCTCTTCTTTGATTGTTTTTTTTTCTATATTTTTATGCATTGTTGTTGCCTTCCACACATGTTAATTACTGTTAAGGTTGACTTGCATATTGTGTATTTTGCTATGTCCCCTGAGCACCTGGACTTTTCTCTAGGTATAGATGAGGTATATCTACAGGTTTATGGGTCGGCACTAGACCATGGTACAGTTGTGGTTAACAACATCATTGATACTTAGTTTATTAGAGTTTTGACTTAGTTTTTATTTTTATGTTTTTATTTTATTTTGTGACTACCAGTAATGTGTCCAGCGGACGTGAATTTATTTCTTGATGACCGCGATCATATTTACACTTAACATTATTTATCTATTTTATTTAGATTATTACTCTGGATGAGATATAGATATTACATGTGACCTATGTTCTGAACTTGAGACCTTATAAACAGCTTAAGTGCATGCTTGGGGGGTTACATAGATTGGGTTCGTCCTTGCGTGTGTACTAGCTGACAAAGTCACGTGCTGGTCCCATGAGGTTTCGGACTAAGACGTGACACATGATACTGGGAGCCTGACTGAAGGAGGGTTTGGCAGAAGTCCTCTTTGGTGCTTTTCGATAGGAATATGAGCTCCCACAAAGGGACCACCCAAAGAAAAATTTGTTTCCAACGTGATAGTTATTCGCACTAAAATGTTTGCCCCCATAGATTTACAATCACCATCGGATAAAACTATCCTTAGGATGAGACCCCCAACAGACATTCTCCCTTCTACCATAATTTCATTCCATAGAGGAATCTATTGTATATTCTTCCTAGGAATTATTTTGGAATAAAACCTCCACTTGTTGAAGTCGAAAGCCGGTGCTAGCATCGATGACTTCAGTTTCGCTCATAGGAGGATGTTTGTACAACTTTTAACTTGCACTTGCGGAAACTGGGACGACATTATTCTTCCTCACCGAACAAGAAATATTCGTTTCGTGACCGCTAATGTATTGTTGGTTCGATACTTGTGGTTGGTCGTCGCATAATCTTATGACATCCTAATGTTTTATGTCGCTAGTAAATATTTGGAATTTATGCGAACCAACAAGCTCATCATGATCATGGCTCCATCGCGACCCCTATACGGCTTGGTGTTCGAATTTGGCTTTGCTCAGGCTTTTGGTCCACTGATTCATAGAGTTTGACAGCCTCGACATGCGCCATGATATCCTCGCCTTTCAACTAGCGTAGGGATCGACGAAGCGCCCTTCGTTGGTGCGAGTAGAACTCTTATTTCCAATGCTGATTCAGTGGGAGATCATATTGTGACGGTAGGCACCATATAGGCTAGTAGAGCCCTCTAAGATCATCTTCAAAGTTTTGTGGATTAAGTTATATAACCAATGCATTAGTGATGATTTTCTCAAGTAGATTGTCATAGTGTACCACTATTTTCTCATCGAAGGACAAAGAAGTACCCAGCAGAGTCGTCATCTTATTTTTGGCTAAAAAGATCTATTTCTTCTTAGGAAATTTTTGTTGAACTTGTTAAAAACTCAAAGTTGGTTTACAATAATGATGTAGAGTTACTTGTTTAAGATTTTGGAAAAATGGGATGATGGAGGTCGAATCAACGTGATTCCTTTGCTCCGTTGAATATTTGACAAGGGTTTGGGAATGAGAAGTGTGCAAAGGCAACAGATAAGAAAGCATTTGATCTGTCGATGCTAATGTTTGATGTCCTATGTCACCCTTGAGTTCTACGAAGGATTAACTATTTATAGCAATATGGCATTAGGTAATGCAACAAAACAAAAATATATCACTATACGCCGTTAAACTTTGTTGATAATGTGACTGAACAAAAATATATCATTATATATCGTTGATTTAATTACTACTAGCAACATTTTGTGACGTCACAACCCATATTAGAAATAGTCACATACATGTTGCTATTCGACGCAATAAATGATGCCTTTACTTGGAGTTGTTAATTATGATACAAATAGTGACAGAGACATTTGGAGTCGATACATATGTCGCCAACTCAACTTATTTTAGTAGTAAACTAAATAACATCCCCCACTTAAATAATGTACACCAATGTATATTAATGGCTAAAATAGGGGCAATTTGTTCAAAAACCTTTCACTTATTGTATTTCTTGTGCCGTGTCAACTTTAGCACAGACCTAACCCACGTAAGAACGGGGCTTGTGTAATATGCTCATACCTGTTTGGGATGCGGGCATAACACATGACCGACTGGATATATGTGTTGTGGCTACGACTAGCGATAAATGCTGGGTGGCGGTGGCATGCAATAAATAACATCTTTTGGGCTAATCTAATTATTTTTTAGGAATGTGTTGGGTTACATCTCGCACTAGGTTGAGCGACAGGTTAATAAGGGAGTTGATTACAAAGTTGAATCCAATATCAGATAGAATGTAGGAAGATAAAATATAGATAATTGGACCAATGTGCTAGACTAAACAGGGGAATTCTCTTTTAAGTCATTTGGACCAAGTCTAATATCATACCTCCTTAATCAACTCTCATTTAGATCCCATTATGTTTCCAACGAGTGATATTAGAGCCCAATGTTATAATTTGGACTGGTTTGGATGCTTTAATTCCTTCAAGACAGATTGTGATGAACGTTCATAATACATGTAATATAGATTATATGGGTCACTTCTAAGGTGAATTTAGTAGCATTCTCAATAACGTGGTCTAGATACAACAGACCTTAATAGACCTAAGATTGGAGAAACTATATGGATTGACTTCAAAGATGGATCTAGCCATGAAGTCCAAGGTGGATCAAGACGTAGTTGGCACTAAGTACTGGTGCAAATGAATGTACGTATTGATTTAACTCTGAAGTTAAATTGATTGAGATGACAATATGTTTCTTCTTATTGCTTGAGCTCATCTTAGAGCAAACATAGAAATTATGAAGATTCAACTTGAGAGAGAGAGAGAGAGAGAGAGGGGGGGGGGGGGGTATGTTGGGTTGGGTTAGGGGTGGCGATGGGTAGGGTAGGGTAGGGTAAGGGCAGGAAGAGGGTAGGGCAGGGTAGGGTATTGACATTTTTTTGATACCCTAGGGGAGTCATGAGGGTAGGATAGGGTAGCCCTCTTCCAAAAAACTAATACCCATTACCCGTCCTTGCCCTTTACCCTCACAGGGTAGTTGAGGGTCAGGGTAGGGAGGGTAAGGGTATTACCCTTGCCATTTCAGTTTTTTTAACTTTGAAAATCATTTTTTTGCTAGTAAACACCTTGATAATTAAGATTTTTACAACATTCAAAAATCATAACAACTTAATAAGAAATGACAGGGGGAATATTTTTTTTACTAAAGGCGCTGAACCCAGTTATATAGTGGAACATGTGCTGTCTACATACCCAAGGAGGGGGCTAGACCTGACTCCTTAGGATCAAGCACCATGTAGTACTCCTAATCCTAAGTACTAACTAATTACAAAAAAATAGATCAAGCACCATGTAGTGCTCATAATCCTAAGTACTAACTAATTACAAAAAAATACAAGTATGTAGTAGTAACGCTATGGCAGTGGGAGTGTGGGTAATCAGGTTTGGGAGAAGGGTAGGGTCGAGGGTTTTAGAGGGTTAAGGGTAATGGGTAGGGTAGTGATTCAGGGTAGGGTAGGGCGGGTACCCGGGTAAGTGCACTAGGGTAACAAGATAAAACCCTTACCCTACCCTAATTCCAAGAGGGTAAGGGTAGGGCTTACCCTCCTAGGGTAGAGGGTACCCGTGGGCACCTGAGGGTGCAGGGTACCCGGCTCGGGTAGAGGGCACCAGGGCATAATCGCCAGCCCTAGGTTGGGTGCGGTCAAATAGGGTGATAAGGCCATCCATTCATTCCAACCTTTCTTCCTTCCCTCGTGGTTGCCGTACGTCCAATTTCACCACCCCCTTTTGTGGCTTTGCCCTCTTATCCTCCTCCTGACTCTCATCCCACTCACCATTACTACTTTCTCTTGAACCATTAAATGATTGCAATGTACGCTATTGCTCCCATGTGATCCCATACTTAATGGTGTGATTTTCCTAAAAAAAAACAAAAGAAATTGAGCACCATCCTTTTTTAAGGTATTTTATTTCCAACTTTCCTTCAGATAGGATATGTTACCTGCATCTAAGCAGTATTATATTGCAAATATAACTACAATGCAACATTTTGTAGGGAATACAGTGGAATTAGAGCTAGCGTTAATCCATGAACTATTATATTAAACTTGGTCCATATAATTTAAAAGCAAATATTTTTGTTATGTTCTGAATCAATACCAATTATCTATATATCATTTTTTTCTACTTTTTATTCGAGGTAGGACTTAAACTTTGTAGCCAACTTGTTTGTTAACAGTGATCGCTCAACCGCATGCGAGATATTGCTTCAAGTCAAGCCACTCATTGGACAATTGAAAATTGAGACTGCTTACACTATATCCATTCTGCTAACCTGCCACCTTTAAATCCTTGGCCTCCTCAAAAGCTTGTGAACTTTGTCGAATGGGTGCATCACATCTTGTTTTTGCCTAGGCATGCAATGCTAGCTAGCCTAGCCTAGACTAGCCTAGGCCCTTACTTTCCAAAATTTATAATTGGAATGGCATGAAAACTTCCCACCTTCAATCAACTGCGAACTTGGCCAACACTTTGCATACATTCATGAGTTGCTCATATAATTGAGGCCACCTACCAAAACATCCTTGGTTTGGTGTGTTTCATGTTTTTTTGTCATTGTTCAAATGCTTTTTTTATTTTATTTTTTCTTTTTTTTTGAACAGTGTTACGTTGTCCGCAAATTTGGACCGCAGTTCTAGCCCACGGACAACGTGTTGTCCCTCCATTGGAGAGGGGCACCGAATTCACGGACGTGGACTTGTGCGGTCA
Source organism: Iris pallida (assembly GCA_029216955.1). Classification (NCBI taxonomy): domain Eukaryota; kingdom Viridiplantae; phylum Streptophyta; class Magnoliopsida; order Asparagales; family Iridaceae; genus Iris; species Iris pallida. The sequence continues at coordinate 4,489,161 of JANAVB010007600.1, forward strand.
CACGCGATCAAACCCACCCCCCTCCCCCCCCTCCTTTATTTTCTTTCCTTATATGCATTTGTTGTTTTTGGTTTCTTCCTATTTCGGTCCCCTACATTGAGACACTGGTTGCTGCAAAGCTTCCCATTGCAATTGAAAGGGAATTCTCATATGGCTATTGCAAGTAACCATTAATGCACATGGTATTGCATTCTCCATGAGAGGAGAGAGGCAATGTATATCCAAACTTTTATAAACTTGGCAAATAATTTAAAGTAGCTTGACACCAAAAAATGAAATTGTTTCCATAAATTTCTCCATCGCAATCACCTTTCTACTAGTCAAGCCAGACTCAATTAAATTGTCACAATTGGGTGGTAGGTTAAATTGATTGGATATAGCAACTATATTCAATATCCATAATTAATTAGTAGATTACCTTAAATCTTCCTCAATTAAACAGTAGAAACTAGTAGAGATGTCTCTTTGTTTCTTGTAGACAATAACATTCTAGGCCCTAAATGTAGGTTGTAGAGATCGATTTGCAATAGAAGTTCCATGACTCTCATATTTGCTATGTAATGTAGGTTTAATTAGTCACATCAATGTCCATTTATAATCTCACAATTAGTAGGATCACGTAATTGCTTTCCAAAATTCTTTTGAGTGATAGTACACTTCCTTCTTCCTTACAATTCATGGCCATGTTAAGGTGACTTAAATTACAAGTGATAGTTATCTTAAGTAGTAGTTTTAATTTCTTCATAAATCTTAGTATAGTAGGCATCCAATGACTTGAGCAAATTATTATTTTTTATTTCTTCATAAATCTTGATATAGTAACAACTTATACTTCTGTAAAAGTAGCTTTTATTGTTTCATAAGTCTAGTGGATTTGGTATTATTGAAGCTTGTCAAAAATTGTACTTGTAGTTGTTCTAATTGGTTGAAGAAGGCCATCCAAACAAACTAGGTAGCTATATGTGAAAGTTCTCATAAATAAAAAATTATTTGAAAGGATAACTTTCTTCATGTAAAATTATTAAAATAATAGAACCTTTACATGTATAATAAAATAATTATTATAAAATAAAGAGGTGGAGATAAAAAATGGAGGAGATTGTTTCTTCATTCACTTACCACAATCATCTTGAGAAGGGCCCTTTTATATAGGCTTACAACATTTAAGAGAATAAATGTCAAAAGAGATAGATTATATATAACCAAAAGTCAAAGGTTATGGATAACCAGAAGTCATAGGTTATGGATAACCAAAAAATATAGATTATGTAGACCAAATAATAATGTAAATTATCCATATTTATAACACTCCTCCTTATATATTTACCATTAATTAGTTGATAGTGTATGTGCATTTGTTTTTTCGTTACAACCTTACAAAGAAAATCCAGTAAACAAAATATTAGTCAAGGAAAAAGAGTATAATGCGCAAAACTCAAAAATAATCTTCACGAGTCATACTACCATGGATATAATGGATATGTAACAACAGGTTTGTTTGATGATTAAGTCGTCGCATGTCTATTCCGTGTACCAACTTTTGAAATGTGGACTTTGGCAGTGCCTAGGTGAACAAATCGACTAAGTTTTCATTTGATCTTACTTGCTTGACTTCGATCACTTTCATCCTTTATGCATAAAATAATTTTGGTGGAAGGTGCTTATTTGATCTCCTTTGATGAATGCCTCTCGGACTTGCGCAATGCAAGCCGTATTGTCTTTGAATATTATTGTAGGCTCATATGTTACTGTGGGTAGTTGAAAATTTACTCGTATATATATGATGAATGATCGATTTCAACCACACACTTTTTTGTTGCTTCTTGTAAGAGGAAGTTGCTACTGAATCTTGCTTTGTTGATCGCCAAGATATAGCTGCATGGTTATTAATAAATACATAACCTGTTTGGAGCAACCCTTATGAGGGTTAGAAAGATAACCTGAGATTGCATAACCAACTAGACAAAAATTGTTAGTGGAATCACAAGAATAAAATATTCCCATGTCAGTTGTTTCACGAAGATATCTCAATACGTGTTTAACTCCATTTTAATGTCTAAACGTAGGTGCAAAACTATATATAGATAATAAATTAACAGAAAATGCAACATATAGTCTTGTGCATTGGCTAGATATAGTAGTACTCCAATAGCACTTAAATATGGTATTTAAGGACCAAAAACTTTTCCATCTTCTTCCTTTGATCGGAATTGATCTTTATCCAAATCCAAACTGCGTACAAGCATAGATGCAAATCGAGACTAAGCTTTATCTTTTTCAAGTCTTTCATTAATTTCAAATTTATTCTTCAAATAGTTTATAGTTTCTTTAGTTCTGTAGGAGACCTGATCATGTTTATATCATCCACATATACTGCTACTATATAGAATCCATTCTCGAATTTCTTAATGAATGCACATGGGAAAATTTGACTATTTTTTTCCCTTCCTTAGTCAAATATATACTAAGACGATTATACAACATTCTTTCAGATTGTTACAATCCATATAATGATCGTCTAAGTTTCATTGAACACATGCCATTTTTTACTTAGTCTCTAACATTGTAAAATCCTTTTAGAATTTTTATATACATCTCAGTATCTAAGTCTCCATACAAATATGCAGTTACAACATCCATAAATCTCATATCAAGATTTTTAGAAACTGCGAGACTGGTTAGATATCTAAAAATAATGACATCTATATAGAAGCAATGAAAACAAAGCGCAGTATCTACAAAATAAGTGGGCCACAAGATGCTGCGCACATCAGATAAATAAGACAAAGAGAAGCGCACAAAAGATGCTTTTTTTATTAATAGTCATGATTACAACACAAGTGGAAATCTATTATAGAGTTCTTATTAAAGTTCATGATTACATAAAAAGCTATCTACCTACTACGCATACAATAAATGTAAAGAAAAGCGTAGCATTTTACAATGTATGACCAAAAATTGCAGCATTTCACGTGTATGCTAAGAAAAACGTCGCTCTTCTGCAAACACAATGTAGGCAAAGAAAAGTGCCTTTTCTCGGTACAGCTCCTATTCGTTGGCTTAACAAGGTTCGAAATGGCAATCAATCCAAGGCCCTATATTCAACATCTTAGCACGCAACACCATCTTGGGCCCAAACACAACTAACCGGCTGCACGAACAGGAACAACTCCGCCCATATTCTGTTGAGTTTATTTCAAAAAAACACTTTCGTAAAGAGATCTACAATCCTAGCCCACGACTGACACAAATTCTGCAAAGAAAAAGAGTTGCAGCCATCGGGGCAGAGCGTTGTCTCTGACATGAAGTAGGGGAGAGGGGTGCACGAATGAGTTGTGCCCTATAAAACACCCCTATTTATAGGCTATGTGCGGTCAAAACCATATGCCAAGTGCCAGCTAGCCAAAGGTTCTGAGTTAATTAGATGAACCTCGTATTCATAGCAATGAATCTCATTAATGAGCTTTTTTGATTAAGTCCTTAGTCAAAGTCATCACTTCTCGAGCCGAACAATAGCATAAATTAAGGAGTTTTGACCCAAATGACTCTAAAAAGTGCATCCTAGAAAGTGCAGCCTAATGGGACACATGAGCCACAAAAAGTGTAGCTCAAAAAGCACAGTCTCCTGAGACAATAGAGCCCGAAAGCACACGGCCATTACAAAGCACCCAAGTTGTCAATTTCACATTTATTGCACGACTGACACAAATGTCAGAGGAAAGCTATAAGTTGTCAGCTGTCAATAGTCAAATGTCAAATGTCAGCTGCCAGATACTCATCGTCGGTTCATTCGAAAGCACGACCTTTAACGAGCCTAAAAAGCATAGCCACTCTGGCACTCCAAAGTGTAGCTTCCACATCAAAGCTCAAAAGTGCAACCTCTGTGATGCTCCAATGCGCAGGCTCTACAATAGAGCTCAAAAGCACAACCCTTTGTTTAATGGTGCCACATGGCCAGCAAGAACGCAATATCTCTCAGATGCGATCAAATCTATTCTGTTTCAATAGAATGAGATCTTTGAGCCATGCATTACGTGTCATTGACTCAGTCATATTTATGAACGGGTACCAACGACCCAAGATCTCATCAAAACATGGATCTGAACAACTGTCGTATGTCAGCTCATCCGTAGCCCAATATTACAGTTATAACAGATTCAGTTCTATTTTCGTGTGCACTGCGCTCCTTATTGCCAAAAATTCGTGCGCACATCGCATATGTGTGCATGGGTGGTTCATTCCACCAGCCTATAAATCGAAGAAGTCTTCCTTCAACTAGGTCTTCGACTTTATCTTGATTGGCAATCGTGGATTATCTACTCACAAGCATTCAGAGAGTCAGAGCAAGTTCTTCTTGTCGTCAGATTGTCAACGGAGTAAAGAAACTACTATAGTATTTTATCTCTATCGTCACACTTCCCCAGAATTAACTTATACTTAGCTTTCCTACTTAGGATTTCTTTTGTACCTTTTTCTCCTTTGTAACACAAAAAGTTCGTATAATTTTTGTTCATGGCAAACAATATGGCAACTCTGCTGCGGACTTCCTTTTCCTCTGACGAGAAGATAATGATGTAATCTGGCAACAATCTGCTCGAATGCTCTCAAAAGATGCTGGTCGTACACTTCGACCAACAAGCATTTGAGGACTTGCTCTCTAAAGGCATCGTGAGTTCGTCGAAGCGGCTAGCGAAGCCAAAGAAGACTCGTCGCCCTTGGGTGCCCAAGACCATCGTGCCAAGCCGCACCACTGAAGGGGTGATGCCACAAGTACCCCGAAACCTAGGCACACTTTATGCGCCTGTACGGACTCTTCTCGCTGTTCTTCATTCATCCCAACAATCTGGGAAGCGCAACTCAAACTGCACTCCCCAAACTGCGCACCCCAGTCGAAGGTGCGGCGCAAGAGGAAAGGTGCAACATCTCTCCTGTGTATGGGGCCAGCGGCACAAGAAAGATCTTCTGTCTTTGAGAGAATTACTTGCCTACTAGGTATGGCAAATTTGGACTCTGAGTACTATGTGCGTTCGAGGGCTAGTACAAAGAAGTCCAAGGCAGCACACGCTATGTGCATCCAACGTGCTATGCCAACAGCAAGTCGGAAGCATGCGTCGACAGTAATGTGCGCAGTTGACGACAAGCTGTACAGAACTTACTTAGGTGCTCCTGTGTTCCGAATGAATTATGCACAGGAACCAAGCTAGGAGGTGAATATTATAATGACAGGCTCATGTGAGAATGTCTCATGCGCAGGAATTGGGCTTTGGGGGCGCATCTATCACATCTACACCCATGCGTCCAACTCGGCTGTGCGCCTGAAGTGGGCGTAAATGTGATATCTCTTCACATGACTTGCGTAACATGATTACTCATCAAAGCAAGGCAGAAGAGACTATTATTACTCACAATATGCCTATTCCAGGGCATACTTGTGCTAACATTGTCATCAACTGCTGCTGTAGCCAGATAGCAGCATCTCCACCAACAATAGCTAGGCGATCAGTTTTTCAATGACTGTAGCCATCAGCACTTGTCCAACACTACAACAAATATGACATACCATAGCAATTTTTCTATAGCGTTCAAGTGTCCTCGCTATAGAATGTTATCAACAATAACATTCTTTCTGTAGTACTACAAAAATATTTATCTATAGCGTTTTCCGAATGCTGTAGAATCTATAACACTCATATGTTTGTATGTCAAAGCAGATCTCATGTTCGAATCCTAGGAGAAGCAGCGTAGGTTTTTATTTTACATGGTAAAAGAATAGACTATACATTACAAAAAATAAGACATATCAGCGACTGACTGAGCAACTAACGAGGGTTAGTCGTCAAAACAGTACAAAAAAATTGGGTTTTGTTGTAAAATGTTTTATTTGAAAAAATAAGTAAAATTTTGTGCATAATATTTTTTTTTTATTCAGACGGTCATTTTTTTTGAAAGAAAATTAGGCGGTAATTGAAAAATTAAGGCTTTGCTTTGAAAAACAATTGCCAAAACCAAATCCTTTTAGAAAACAGTAGCCAAAACCAAACCCTTTTCTAATTTTCTTCTCCTCTTCCTCTCTCTCTATCTCTAAAAATACCATGCCCTAGCCAAAACCAAACTAAGCCTAACCCTAGATCCAGTCCTTTTTGTCACGCCCCCGAACCAGAATATTGGAGAGCGGGGGACAAACACAGCCAGCTACGTACATTGAAGTGAATCTCACCTCGCAATATGGTCACGGCTGTCTAGATGCATGATGGTTTACTACAAGCCATTAGTCTCTTAGGGTCAAGAACAAGTCTAGTGTCTCAATTTCAAGCAAGCAAGTAAATGTAACAAGATGGTAGATCATCAGACACACAAAGTAAGGCCTTCGATACATTACATATTCAGATGATCATGAAGCTAGTCATACAAAATGCGAAGACTAGCAAGAGCTAAGTCATACATGATCAACCCTAGGATTTGTCAATCATATTAAAGCCCTTAGGCAGACAGGAATGTAAATTCAACACGAGCTAACACTTGTTCGACGGCTAAACGCCTCAAAAGAATAATTTACAATAGAGTGGGAGAGCAAAATAAAACCCACTCGTTGCCAGGGTTGTGCCTAGTATTCACCATCTGGCTGGAAGGCTGAAAGATCCTCGGGTGCTACTCCGAAATCTGGCCATACAAAACCAGCTGGATCAGACCCCAGAAAGAGCAAGTGCAGCAAGGGAGGCTTCACTTAAGAACTAAAACCAGCATATTAGCACATGAGTCATAAAGGATAATAAAAGATATGAGTTTGAGAAAACAAGGTGATAAACGATAAGACAACTAAGGAACTATTCTGGTAGCCAAGTTACAACCCGTAAATCAAACAAGGACCAGGGTTGTAACCTTTCACCTGAATAGAGCTTAGTCTCCAACCAATTATCGACAAGAGTAAAGCATAACAGTAATGTGCAAAAATAACCATGTAGTGGTCTTGCCTATGCAAGACTAGACGAGACTCCATCCATCAATCACGGCCAAGCAATGAGTACGGCTTGATACTTTAACTAACTAGGGTTATCACAAGCCTATTTACTAACAAGATGCATCAAGATGTTCCAACAGCCACACGCCCTGCAGTCTTAATCTAGGTTATCCGGTCACAAGTTGAGAGAGTTGGATTAGGTGACTTGGGGGTGCAACACATGACAGTGTGCTAGAAATGTGCCCTACTCGACGGCAGGCTACAAGTCCAATTAGAGCGCCCAGATAACGGGACTGCCTGTAATTGGAAAATCTCTTCATGAACTACTTGATCAATCTAGTCATTATCCTAGTCAGATTCAGTATGAATCCCTGACCGTGGTAACCAGAAATTTATGTCCTAGACATGATGCAAGATGAGACATGTAGCTTATACAAGTACAAATACCCACGGTGTCAAGACAAGAGTTACTTAGCAGGTCAAGATAGCCGTAACAATAGCATATCGAGATTATCATGTTAGGTTTACTTATCAAGAGTGCGCCACGACGGACCACTATTATGTATTATCATGTCAATGGTGCTTGTCAAGAGTGTACCACGATGGGCCACTATCATGTCATGTTACTTGTTACTTGCTAAGAGTGCGCCTTAACAGGCCACTATCGTGTTCTATCCTTATATTATCATGAATGAGAGAAATTTGCATAAAATAGCTAGTAACATATTCTTCAAGCCATAGAAGAGATCTACAACTTTTTTGTTGGGAGTTGGGAAAAATTATGGCCACAATTCAGCCAAATAGGACTTAAAACAGCCAAAAACAGCCAAAATAGGCACTATACGGCATTCTGCGGCACTATGCAGCCTTCTGTGGCACTATGCGTCTCTATGCAGCCTTCTGCGGTACTATACAGCCATGCGGCACTATTCATTCCTACGACAATATTCATTCCTGCGGTACTATGCTTCCATGCGGCACTATGCAATCATTGCGGTACTATTCATTCCTGCGGCACTATGCATCCATACGGCACTATGAAAGCCATACGGCACTATTTATTCCTGCGATACTATTCATTCCTGCGGCACTATGCATCCATGTGGCACTATTCATCCTACGACACTATTCATCGTCCATGCCAATTTCAGGACAGATGAACTAGAAAATGTCCAAATCTTAATTTAGCCATAACTTCCTCAAAACAAGTCGAAATCTAACTTTTCAAAGGTCCATTTTGGGTAAAATTGAATTTTCTACGACATAGAACCATTAAAACTTAAAAATAATAAAGTTTGGTAGATCAAAAACCAAGAAAACAAAAAATATAACCAACTTAGATCTACAAGAAATAAACTATAAAAATTAAAAATGCTAAGTACTAAAGTGTCTTAGAATCTCGTGAGGAAGACAATGGAACAACAAAAATAGAGTTCCTCAATGAAACAAGTTGCACTTGCCTAGGACTTGGTAGGTGGAAGGAGTAAATGAAGAAGATAAAGAAGTAAATGAAGAAGTGAATGAGAGGAGAGAGAGAAAAGTAGTTGGGTTATATATCAACCCTCTCCATCTCAAACCAAGCCAAGCCAAGCGAAACCAAGTCAAATTGAACCAAAGCAATCAAATAAATGAAGTCAAGATTAGACCAAGACTAGGCTAAGCAAAAACAAGTCTAACTACGGTCCACCTGATAAATGCCAGAAATCTCGTATACGCATACGAAAATACGTATAACAGGAACGGGAGTGACAACTCTACCTACCTTAAAAAAATTCCGTCATCGGAATTTAATCAAAAGGCTAGAGATGTCGGGGCAAGCAATATTAATCATAAGTAAGCTACGACTAGCAGTCAATCAAGCAATCATTCATGCAAGCAAGGAATTAAAAGTATAAGGCATAAGGAAGACATTATACCTTATGAGTCAAACATGTGTTGATATCGCAAGCGGATATCATCCTCACGCTCCCACGTTGACTCACCCAAAGTGTGGTGACCCTAAGCAACACAGACTAAACTAATAGTCTTGTTCTTGAGTACCTTCTCCCTTCGGTCCAATATAGATACGGGCCTTTCCTCATACGAAAGGTTGGGACCAACAACCAATTCCGAATCATCAAAGACATGGCTCGGATCTGGGATATACCGTCACATTTGGGATACATGGAAGATATCATGTACCTCACATAACGACGTCGGAAGAGCGAGACGATAGGACACATCACCTACTCGCTCACGGATATCGAATGACCCTATGTACCTAGAACTAAGCTTTCCTCGTACGTCGAATCGAATACCGCCATGGATAGGCGAGATCCTAAGGAACACGTGGTCGTCGACTGAAAACTCAAGGGGACGCCGATGAGAATCGGCCCAATGGCGCTGGCGATCTTGGATAACTCGAAGATGATCTCTGACTTGCCTGACCACCTCGATTGTCTGTGTAATCATCTCTGGACCAAGCATCTGTCTCTCGCCGACATCATCCCAAGCTAAAGGTGATCTGCACTTCCTTCCATACAGTGCTTCAAAGGGTTCCATCTGGATACTAGCCTAGAAACCGTTGTTATAGAAGAATTCCACGAGATGCAGGTGATCTTCCCACGAACCACCAAAGTGCAACGTACAAGATTGTAACATATCTTCAAGAGTCTGGATCGTGCGTTCTGACTGACCATCTGTCTGCGAATGATAAGCGGAACTGAACTTGAGACGAGTCCCCAAGCTCTCTTGAAGACTCCGCCAAAAGTGCGATGTGAATCTTGAATCTCTGTCTGATATGATATTAATTAGCACTCCATGCAATCTGACAATCTGCCTGAGGTACATCTCTGCAAGCTGGTCCGTCGACTGGCCAATTCTGAAGGAGAGAAAATAAGCTACCTTCGTGAGTCTGTCAACTATAACCCAGATAGCATCTCTTCCAGCTGGGGATTTAGGTAACCCAGTTACAAAATCTATGTTAATGTGCTCCTATTTCTATTCTGGGATCAGTAAAGGTTGAAGAAGTCCAGCTGGTCTCTGATGTTCAGCTTTAACTTATTGACAAACTAAACAACGAGAGACAAACCGGTCTATCTCTCTCTTTATGCCATTCCACCAAAAATGCTGTCGGATATTACGATACATTTTCGTGCCACCGGGATGAATTGAATAGTGAGAACTGTGAGCCTCTGTCATGATCTTCTATCTGATATCACCACTGGGTACACAAAGACGTCTCCCATGTCGACGTGTATCGTCCTTATGAATACATAACTCGGATCTCTGTCCTGCTACACATTCTGCCCTAAGCCGCTGAAGTTTAGAATCTGCTGATGAGCTAACTTAATCCTCTCAACTATACTGGACTGAACTTGCATACTAGCCATCAATGCCACATTGGTAGAAAGAACAACTTTAATACCCATCTTCTGAAGATCGGCTAACAATTCTGGTTCACTGTTAGGAAATAAACTCCAGCTCTTCTGCTCAATGCATTTTCTACTAACTTGGCCTTTCCGGGATGATACTGCAAGTGGACGTTATAATCCACAAGTAGCTCTAGCCATCTCCTCTGATGCATGTTAAGATCCTTCTGGGTAAACAGATACTTAAGATTCTTATGGTCGGTGAAAATCTCCACCCGATCTCCATATAAATAATGCCTCCAAAACTTAAGTACAAAAACCACCACTGCTAACTCTAAGTCGTAGGTTGGGTAATTTCTCTCATGATCACGAAGCTGACGTAACGTATAAGCTGCTACCTTACCATGCTGTATCAAGACGCATCCCAATCCCTTATCGAAAGTGTCACAATAAACTAAAAATCCTCCAGTCCCATCTGGAAGCGTGAGAATGGGAGCCGACATCAATCTCTGCTTCAACTTCTCAAATAAACTCTGACACTCTACTGTCCAAGCAAACTGTACATCCGTAATACTGGTGGAGAAGGTTCTACTTCGCCCGTGGAAAATGAAAACTCTGGTTCGCCTGGAATACCAAAAATAATCCTGCCAATATGGCAGTCTATTCTTGCGTATTGCTCCTTCAACCAATCCATTCCTAGGACCACATCATAATCAGCCATTGGAAATTCTATCAACATAGTGGAAAACTCTCTACCGCCAACTATGATTCGACACGTGGAAAATACTCTATCACTCCCACAATACCGTTACCAGTAAGTATATTGAGCCTTACTGATTATGACTCAGGCTCCAGTCCTATTCGTGTAGCAAATTGTGCAGACATAAATGAATACGATGCACCCGAATCAAATAATACTGATGCTGAAAAAGAGTTGACGAGAATGGTACCTGCCACCACCTCACCTGAAGCTAACTCTTCTTCCACGGTCAGAGCCATAGCATGACCTTGCCTTCTTGGTGATGGTCCCCTCTGCTGGTGACCTCTTTGCTGGTTCTGAATCTGTGCTTGGGCATACTGCTGAGCTTGAGGCGGCAATGGCCTCGAAGGCTGGTACTACTACTGTACTGGTGCTGGACCCCTAACCGATGGACTGGTTAGGTTTGATGACGATGATCTGGCTCTATTCGAACATGACCCTATCTTGTGATCCGGTGCCCCACAAGCCAAGCACAATCCCAGTGCTCTACGACACTCTGATACTACATGTCCTGGCTTCACACATTGAGTGTAGCCTATTGCGGAAGACTGCTTCTGCTTCTATTGCTGAGGATACGCCGGCATCGAGTGCTGAATCTACGAAACTGTGGTCACCCTCCTAGGGGCTCCAATAGTCAAAGCCCTAGCTGCCGGGGCTGGTGCAGATGATTGGAATATCTGCCCGTGGGACCTCTTCCATCCCCCGCTTCTATCTACAATCCTCTGCGAGGTATACTCATGCCTTTTTGCTGCTCGCAAGACGGCATCAAACGTCTGGTATTCAAAGTACTCCACTGCTATAATAATCTTTAGGTGGAGCCCCTGCTGGAATTGCTGGGCTCAATCCAATTTGGTTGCCACCAAGGTAGGAGCAAACCGACTGATACAGAAAACTTGGCCGTATATCCATCGACCATCCTACCCATCTGCTTAAGATTGGTGAATCTCGTCTGCAGATTATACCGAGCTACTGCGTTGAAGTACTTGGTCTGGAACTTGTTGCTGAATACCGCCCATGAGACAGGCATCGGTAATCCAACTGCTAGCATCGCCCACCAGCTGCGGGCTAAGTCCAATAACTGCAGGCACACAACAGCCACCTTCTCTTCCTCAGGAATCCTAGCTACTTCCAGGATAACCTCTATATCCTGAAGCCATGCATCAGCAGCAATAGCATCTTCAGTATCGTTAAAGAAAGGAGGGTTCAGATGTTTGAAGCTGTTGGCCGCGTTGTTCCCTTGGTAACCAACTCTGTCCATGGCATGTTGTACTGTCTGGTGCAGGGCATCGCCCCGACGATCTTGAGATGCAAGCAATTTCCTGATGAGACCCACCAGGGTTCCATTATCAGGCTCTGTAGGCTAGACTGACTGAACTGGGGGCTCTGGATCCCCGGAATGCATGACTCGGAAGGCCGCTCCGGAGTGCTGGACTTGGTCTCCAGGTTGCTGCTGGTCCACTGGAGGTGTAACTCCACTTTTTCAGGAAATTTATTTTTTTCTTTTTCAAATAATTTTTTGAATATATTCTTCCTAAATCAATATTTCTGTTATTGATTTTCCTTAGCCCAATTATTTGAGTTTCTTCTCTCTATTGGTTATATATTTTGGACTTTTACTAAAGCCCATAATCCAGCCCAATGCATTCAGCCAAATCCTTTGGAATCAAACCAGCCCAAATGACTTTCAACCCACAGCCATTAATCTTATGGAAAGGATTAGTTCTTCCACACCTAAACTTTTGAACATTTAAATTCTGCTCACAAACCCAATTTCTAACGGCCATGGAGAGCAACCATGTGCTCTGACAACTCTAACAACCTGTCAGAGAGGGAGCAAGAAATTTTCCCACCAAGATGGAAGCCTGAGTCTCACGCTACCTGGCCTATTTAAGCCACCCTCCTCATCTGCAACAACCCTCTCCAATTCGACAACCATTCCTTCTTCCCTTCCGAAATTTTGCTCTGCATTGGCTATGGCGAATCACCATGCCTCGACGAACTCCTTCCTTGGTTGACGGACGACACGAAGAGTGGGACGCAACAGCAGGAAGCAGGAGAGGATCGACTAAATTCTAATCGAGTGAGTTAGTTTTACCAATCTAATTGATCCTTGATTCATTTCTCCTTGATCTAATCCCTCATCAATATAATTGTAGTTGGACTTAGAAATTTCTCCTCAAGCTCTTGATCTGTTCGGGAATTTGCTTCTAAGATTAATCGAAGAGGTATAGGTTTGATTTGATTCAATGATTACTGTCGTGCTCTTCTTTGACTTGGCTTTTCGTTTATTTTGGGTGCTAGATCGAGATCTAGAATCAAGTGGATCTCGTTTTGTTGATTATCCTAAACTTGTGTTTTAGAACACTGGTAAGTACATTCTCGAATTCCTTTCCGATCTCTCGAAATAATTTTGTTTATATTTAGAAAACTATAGGTAATGTTGTTTGAATCATGTATTTGACAGTTGAGCTTGAGTCCAGTTTCTGGCTGTATCAAGGATCTGACAACTCACAGGTAACTCCAAATCTGTCCATATTTGAGTTTTGGGTGCATGTGTATAACGGGATAATAATTGTATGATAGAGAATATGTGAGATGGAGTAGATTTATCCTGTTTAGATATGATCAATAGGCTAATACATTCCAATTTGAGAATGCAGTGGAGTTATTATATTTAGAAATCCTCATGTTGTAATCATTAAACATATTGTGTGTTGGTTCAGTCCCTAATTACTGTAGGAAGGAAATGAGAAAGGTTGTATAAGCTGGTTTCTGTTGAATGAATTAAGTTAATTAAGATGATATGCGTTTCATATAATTTTGATTCTTATTCATGATTACCCTTCGAATGCTCAGTTTGGAACACCTGAGTAATATTTTGATAATTACAAGTCGAGTAATAAAATTGTTATAGTTGTTATCAAAGTTGTGTTGAATGTGGAATTATGACTGCATATGCAGTGGTTGATCCAGGAATGATGAGATTGAGACTACATCTCAATGTTGTCACTGGATTAAGGACTAGATATCAGTCTAAATTCCTACAGGGTTAACCACATATTGTAGCAGTAGTTATTAGAGTAGGGTAGATTGGTAGTTGTCTGGGTGGTTGCCAAACACAGGAAGAGGAAGTGATCCTGGTAGCAGGATTTTAGTTGACTCTGAATCTGTTTTCCTATATCAACATTTATTTTCAATTGATAAGTTAGAGTTTTAGATATAAGTTGATTTAGGTAAGTATGAGATTTTTCTATTCATGTTGGTTCAGTTTTCAAGCTGAGAACCATATCAGTTGACCTGGGTAAATACTTTAAACTGGAATCTTGGTTCAGCTTAGATTTCTCTTCTTAAACTGTAATGGTTACTTCATGTGAGGAATCTAAACCACACTGAACGTTTGATGAGTTACCAGGATTTCATTGTTAAACTCAGTTAAAACTGAGTATAGGCCAATAATAGTTAGCTGTACCCTGAGAACAAAGCGTGTGGTTTTCTTTTTGCTGTCAGCCTAGCCTGACATAGTAGTAATAGGTGGTTTGGATATATGTATGAATGGATGATTCAATTTCATAAGACAATGATGGAATGTTATACCAAGAACTTAGGATTGAACCTGAATATGAATTCTGGTAGCTGGGAATTAATTCAGTGCAAAACTGAGTTTGTCTCAGGCAAAAACCTGAGAGACTCAGGAGAAAACCTGAGATGGAATCTCAGTTAATTGAATTCATGTTAAGTGATCACTGGATTTCCTTTTTAGCACCTAGATGCTGTTCTCAGGAACCTGAGACCTTGGTATTCCTGTGTAATCAGGAATATATATCCTGTGAACCCAGGAATGAACTTCAAATTGAACCTGTGGGAACATTCCTATGGATCAGCCCAACTGGTCCAGAGTATAGATGATTCAGGGTAGATGAACTTGAAGATTCTGGAACATGGGATTGAGTTGTCAGTTCATTCTCAGTAAATTTGAGAAATGACTCATGAAGTTCCAGTTTAGGATAACATCCATGGACTGTCAAGGTGCAAGATTTATTAGGGACTGTTTGAAGTTAAGGTGGAACCCAACTGGTTTTAACCTGAGATAGCATAGGGACACTTACCAGTTGGCTTAAGTTTTGATTGTGGCCACATTGGTTTTGTATATGACAATTAGGTAATCATAAGGCATTGATAGAACCCTAGTAGGAAAAACCCTTAACTAACTCTTTTGGCTAAGCACTGTGTTTTGTATTTATATATAAGAAGTTAAGGAGAGGTAAGTATCCTATTGGAGTTAATTATAGGGTAGCAAGTCATGTATAAGTTGAGTTTAAATTAGTAAACCAAGTTGTTAAGTGATCTTTAGACTAGGAATATTTTCCTACATTGTAGACTTATCATTTATAGTCAATTACTTACAGGAGGACATCCAGTTTCCTTGGATACCAGTACTTTCCTGGAGCCAGGCAAGTACACTCTACGGTTCTGTACTTTACATTATATATCCTGTGCTTCCTTGAGTGACACAATTGCAACACGTCATGTACTTTCTGGTGCTCATGTTCTCTTGTTCTTATTACTTGTATCTGGGGTGGGGAAATATACTATCTATGTGACCAATCCCAAGTAACAACTCAGGTGTGTTTAGCTTAGACCCCGCATCGTGCACGCGGGTCCTAAGCCGCCCATTCATGTGCTTTCAGGTGCTTTCAGGTGCTTACCCTAGCCGGCCACATATTTAGTTATATTTCAAATGTAGTACACACATGTTCAGGAGTTTACCTTGTACTTATTTCCTGTAGTTCCATGATATCATATTCTTTCAGGTGCTTACATATCATGTTCTTTCATGTTCTTACACTCATGTTCTTTCATGTACTTTACACTGTTTTTCATGTACTTATTCACCATGTTTCTTCCTGTACTTTCCATGTTCCCTTGTACTTTCATATCATGATGTCTTGTTCATTACCTAGAATTGTACTTGCTCCGCTCCTGAATAGGATATGTTGCAGGTGAGATGGAGGCTTTGTGTGACACCTACTATGGACAGGATATTGCTTTCCCTACTGAGCCAGCTGGAGCTACTTCTGACCTAGAGGCTGCAGAAGCCTAGTACTTTATTAGTTTTCTATTATCTTTCCATGTATTGAGACTAGCAGACTCTTTATTTTAGTTGAAATGTAATAATTTCAGATATTGTACTTTACTCTGGTTGGGACACATTTATATAGATGCTGTGATTCATTTCATGTACATATTTATCTGGTTAGTTTCCCTAGATTGGTACAGCTTACTTTGTTGTGTCTAACAACAAAGGCTGGGCGTGTCCGACTCGTATCCGGTTATTCGGAAGTGGGTCGTGACATGTTTTTAGTGGTGGCCCATGCAGGTCCATCCTAATGGTACCTAGGACTTAGCGTACTATTGGGGGACTTGATATAACTAGGAAAACTTGATCACAGCATAGGAAAATCGGAAAATAAGGGTATATCGGGTATATCAGGTATATTGATTTTCTATAAATACTTGTTGTATTTAGGTCTAGGTTATTTTAACAGTTTTCTGTTTTTCAGATAATTCAAGCACGCGACACCGGAACGGTTGATCCACCTATACTTGAGGTCTCCAAGCTTCCACCCCGCAGGTCGTCCCTACTATCCCCATGGGTAGTACGTGGTTGACGGAGATGATTGAAGAGTTCCTTGATACCCAGAGAGAGCAAGCCGTCATTTTCCAAGCCAAATTTGTAAATGCACTTTTCGAGCCAGAAAAGACATGCTTTCCAGACTTCCAGACCTTTGGACTTCTCCGACACCGAGCACATATCTTGCGTCGAGGAGCAGATCGAGAACCTGGAGTCGCAACTGAAGATCATCCAAGTCCCTAAGGACTCGACTCCTCTGAAGATTGGAGCTATCAGCCAGGAGATCCAGAATGTAGCACAGACAATAGAACAAGACCGAAAGCTGAAGGCCAGGAGAGACATGAAGACTTATGACGAAGACAACAACTAGCCTGGACCCGCAAAGCGTCGTAACACTCAGACAGCGCTTCTTCAGTCACACCATCAAAAGACAGATTCAGGCCTACGTTCACTGGATGAAGGATTGCCAGCAAGTCGCAGATCACAATGATCGAGGAGCATCAGGATCTCAGCAGTCAGCAGCCAGCAACCATATATTTCTGTCGTTGTCCCTGCACTTCAGTCACCTCAGCGGGAGATCCAGATTCAGATCCAGTCAACGATCATTTGTATTTTTTTGCCGCCATCCAGGACATCACTTCGAGGAGTGCCGTAAAAGACGAAGGCTATGCTTGTTCTACGGATCGTCTTTCCATCAAGTCAAAGATTATCTGGAGATCGTTGATCGCACTGCTGAGAACAAGCACGAGGAGCACCATTATCACAGAAGGACTCGTCTCTCCAGGTTCAGCAACAGCATGGAGCACTACCACAGGGACCAGTCTACGACAGAACAGTTGAAAAAGGTTGAAGAGATTCCAGTCCCGGAGAAACACTGAAGTTAGACTGAAGACAGAAGATTTCTTTTGCATGGTTGGAAAAATCATGTATCTAATTAGCAATCCAGTCTCTCCTTAAAATTCTTTTAGCATCTAGACCATTTCTTAAAACTTCTTGTTTTCTATTTTGGAACCTTGGCGGATATTCGAAACTTACTTCGAGATATTGTTTCCTATTTCGGTAAAAACTTGTTTCAGATCCATAATTTGATAATTGTTTGAAATCCATTAATCGATACCGTTTTCATATTCATCATTCCTGACTTTGTTTTCTAGTGATGGCTCCTATTTGCAAATTTTTTATCTTTATCAAACTTCGTGTTAATTGATATTTAATCGTTTCTCGAGATTTTATTTCGAAATCCTGTTCCTCATTCGAAACTTGTTTAAAGCTCCGCCCTATGCAGACATTGTTGCAAATACCTTAGAGGGTTTGAAGATTTCGTTTCCTATTCGAGACTTGTTTCCTCATTCATGACTTCGATTTTCTAGTCGAGAGTTGTTGGTCCACTATTTTTGTTTCGATCCTGTCTCCTATCCAAGATTTGCTTGTTTTATGGATACTTGTTCCTACTCATTTATTGATATTCTATTCGCTAATCGAACTTGTACTACTCCAGAATTATTCCTACTTGAAATATCATTCTGAAACCTTGTTTGAACCTTCGCTTCTATTGATGCTTGTTTGAGATTCTATTTTCTATTCTTGACTTTATTCGGGACTTGTTCTCTATTTACGATTTTGTTGCTGTTAAGATTCGCTTGTTTCATGTTTACAATCTAATACCTTGTCTCCTATTAGAACTTGTTTTCTAGTCACTATTATAAACCTTGTTTCCTCGTCAAGATTTTCTAGTCGAGATTTTATTTCCTAATCATGACCATGTTGATATTGGTCCTCTAATTGAGACTTGCATCCTATGGGAGGTTGTTTTTCCTTCGAAATTTTGTCTGAGGTTTCGTTGTTAATTGAGATGTTGTTGAACCTTGTTTCCAGTACGGGATTTTATTTCTTATTTTGAAACTTGTCTCCTATCTAATACCTTGCCTCAGTTCATCCTTTGAGACTCTGTTATCCTTTCGGGATAACGTCCCATATATGGAATCTTGTTACTATTCCAGATATCAGTTGATATTCCGTCATCATTTGAAACTTCGCTCCATTTCTGAAATTTTAAATCTCCCTGGTTGCCCTTTTGTACTCACTGAGTGGATCCCTTGTCATTTTTAGTACCTAATAGACTCTTGTATTCTAATAGTCAGATAACCTCACCATCTTCTTGACTTGGACTATTGAAATTCATTTTAAATTCCTTGAAACTCTTTTGAAATTCCTAGGGATAAAGTCGAGAGGCTATTCGATGACCTACTATGGCATGACAGTTGCGCGCTGCAGCCATTAGCTGGATTATGGAGACTGAGGGTTCACTACAGCCAGTAGCGCGCTGGCGAGGCAGGAACTTTAAGTTGAAGTAATTTCAGACAATCATAGGTTTTCGAGTAATGTCGAGACTTGTCATATTCTTCATACCTTGATCTCTTGGGTTGCTTCATCAATGATTGTTGGAAAATGGATAAGGTCGACAGATTATTCGGTGACATATTGTTATTTGAGTCACGGAGCTGAAGTCCACTGCAGTCAGATATATACTGGCGGGGTAGGGATTCTAGGCAAAGTGATTTCGAATAGCCATATGTTCCCGGACACCATGGAAACTATATCCCTTTTTATACGATTATTGGTCTTCGAGAATCACAGATCCTTGCACGTTTATCCTGATTTGATACTGTAACTTCTGAGTATTGCGTACGTCTCCTCAATCAATCCTTGCTAAATTTTTTTTCTAGCATTTTATCGTTAGATCATTGAATTCCTCAAAATTGTGTATTACCAGATTGTGACTCCGTACTTCGTTTGTGACTTGTCTAAACTTCGATCTTAAGTCATGTCTATCTGACCATGATTTTCTATCTTGTCTAGTCTACCTGTGTTAAACTATCAATTCTTGATCGTACCTAATAATTGTGTCTTCATGATTTTGCTCCTCTAAGATGTAATTGAACTTCATTCCATTCGTGCCTATTTAATCCTTGATCATTTTATTATTTTTCTTGTGTGTAATTATCGTATTTGATCTCAAAGGCTCAGGGCATCTCAGAGTTGCACAGGATCGGCAGAAGCACTAGACGGACAGTAACAGACGGCCACTAGAGTTCGCGGGTGGAGAAGGAGTGTTCCTGAAGATCTCGTCGACTAGGGGCGTAATCCGCTTTGGCAGAGGCGGGAAGCTCAGACCGAGATTTATCAGGCCTTTCGATGTGACAGCGCGGATTGGCGAGGTGGCCAGCTAGCTTGGAGGGAGTGCACGACATTTTTCACGTGTCCCATCTTCGACGCTACATTCCAGACCCGAGCCATGTGGTGGACTATTCTGAGCTGGAGGTGAGCCCTAGATTGACTTACGAGGAGCGGCCAGTAGAGATCCTCGACCGGAGGGAGAAGCGTCTGCGGAACCAGACCATTCCTCTTGTCCGTGTCATGTAGAAACACCACTCTCCGGGAGAGTCCACATGGGAGCGCGAGGACGAGATGCGGGAGCGCTATTCCACTCTGTTTGATTGATAGTGATTGTATCCTGTTTGTGGAGTTCTATTTTCAATAAAATAACGGGTGTTTGGAATTCTTGAGAGTTGCAGATATTGTTTTGGCCATTGAATTTCGAGGACGAAATTTTTCAGAGGGGGGAATATTTGTAACTCCACTTTTTCAGGAAATTTATTTTTTTCTTTTTCAAATAATTTTTTGAATATATTCTTCCTAAATCAATATTTCTGTTATTGATTTTCCTTAGCCCAATTATTTGAGTTTCTTCTCTCTATTGGTTATATATTTTGGACTTTTACTAAAGCCCATAATCCAGCCCAATGCATTCAGCCAAATCCTTTGGAATCAAACCAGCCCAAATGACTTTCAACCCACAGCCATTAATCTTATGGAAAGGATTAGTTCTTCCACACCTAAACTTTTGAACATTTGAATTCTGCTCACAAACCCAATTTCTAACGGCCATGGAGAGCAACCATGTGCTCTGACAACTCTAACAACCTGTCAGAGAGGGAGCAAGAAATTTTCCCGCCAAGATGGAAGCCTGAGCCTCACGCTACCTGGCCTATTTAAGCCACCCTCCTCAGCTACAACAACCCTCTCCAATTTGACAACCATTCCTTCTTTCCTTCCGAAATTTTGCTCTGCATTGGCCATGGCAAATCACCATGCCTCGACGAACTCCTTCCTTGGTTGACGGACGACACGAAGAGTGGGACGCAACAGCAGAAAGCAGGAGAGGATCGACTAAATTCTAATCGAGTGAGTTAGTTTTACCAATCTAATTGATCCTTGATTCATTTCTCCTTGATCTAATCCCTCATCAATATAATTGTAGTTGGACTTGGAAATTTCTCCTCAAGCTCTTGATCTGTTCGGGAATTTGCTTCTGAGATTAATCGAAGAGGTATAGGTTTGATTTGATTCAATGATTACTGTCGTGCTCTTCTTTGACTTGGCTTTTCGTTTATTTTGGGTGCTAGATCGAGATCTAGAATCAAGTGGATCTCGTTTTGTTGATTATCCTAAACTTGTGTTTTAGAACACTGGTAAGTTCATTCTCGAATTCCTTTCCGATGTCTCGAAATAATTTTGTTTAGATTTAGAAAACTATAGGTAATGTTGTTTGAATCATGTATTTGACAGTTGAGCTTGAGTCCAGTTTCTGGCTGTATCAAGGATCTGACAACTCACAGGTAACTCCAAATATGTCCATATTTGAGTTTTGGGTGCATGTGTATAACGGGATAATGATTGTATGATAGAGAATATGTGAGATGGAGTAGATTTATCCTGTTTAGATATGATCAATGGGCTAATACATTCCAATTTGAGAATGCAGTGGAGTTATTATATTTAGAAATCCTCATGTTGCAATTATTAAACATATTGTGTGTTGGTTCAGTCCCTAATTACTGTAGGAAGGAAATGAGAAAGGTTGTATAAGTTGGTTTCTGTTGAATGAATTAAGTTAATTAAGATGATATGCGTTTCATATAATTTTGATTCTTATTCATGATTACCCTTCGAATGCTCAGTTTGGAACACCTGAGTAATATTTTGATGATTACAAGTCGAGTAATAAAATTGTTATACTTGTTATCAAAGTTGTGTTGAATGTGGAATTAAGACTGCAAATGCAGTGGTTGATCCAGGAATGATGAGATTGAGACTACATCTCAATGTTGTCACTGGATTAAGGACTAGATATCAGTCTAAATTCCTACAGGGTTAACCACATATTGTAGCAGTAGTTATTAGAGTAGGGTAGATTGGTAGTTGTCTGGGTGGTTGCTAAACACAGGAAGAGGAAGTGATCCTGGTAGCAGGATTT
The DNA here is from genome assembly GCA_029216955.1 of Iris pallida. Lineage (NCBI taxonomy): Eukaryota > Viridiplantae > Streptophyta > Magnoliopsida > Asparagales > Iridaceae > Iris > Iris pallida. Next base: position 4,511,178 of record JANAVB010007600.1, read on the forward strand.
TAGTTGACTCTGAATCTGTTTTCCTATATCAACATTTATTTTCAATTGATAAGTTGGAGTTTTAGATATAAGTTGATTTAGGTAAGTATGAGATTTTTCTATTCATGTTGGTTCAGTTTTCAAGCTGAGAACCATATCAGTTGACCTGGGTAAATACTTTAAACTGGAATCTTGGTTCAGCTTAGGTTTCTCTTCTTAAACTGTAATGGTTACTTCATGTGAGGAATCTAAACCACACTGAACGTTTGATGAGTTACCAGGATTTCATTGTTAAACTCAGTTAAAACTGAGTATAGGCCAATAATAGTTAGCTGTACCCTGAGAACATAGCGTGTGGTTTTCTTTTTGCTGTCAGCCTAGCCTGACATAGTAGTAATAGGTGGTTTGGATATATGTATGAATGGATGATTCAATTTCATAAGACAATGAAGGAATGTTATACCAAGAACTTAGGATTGAACCTGAATATGAATTCTGGTAGCTGGGAATTAATTCAGTGCAAAACTGAGTTTGTCTCAGGCAATAACCTGAGAGACTCAGGAGAAAACCTGAGATGGAATCTCAGTTAATTGAATTCATGTTAAGTGATCACTGGATTTCCTTTTTAGCACCTAGATGCTGTTCTCAGGAACCTGAGACCTTGGTATTCCTGTGTAATCAGGAATATATATCCTGTGAACCCAGGAATGAATTTCAAATTGAACCTGTGGGAACATTCCTATGGATCAGCCCAACTGGTCCAGAGTATAGATGATTTAGGGTAGATGAACTTGAAGATTCTGGAACATGGGATTGAGTTGTCAGTTCATTCTCAGTAAATTTGAGAAATGACTCATGAAGTTCCAGTTTAGGATAACATCCATGGACTGTCAAGGTGCAGGATTTATTAGGGACTGTTTGAAGTTAAGGTGGAACCCAACTGATTTTAACCTGAGATAGCATAGGGACACTTACCAGTTGGCTTAAGTTTTGATTGTGGCCACATTGGTTTTGTATATGACAATTAGGTAATCATAAGGCATTGATAGAACCCTAGTAGGAAAAACCCTTAACTAACTCTTTTGGCTAAGCACTGTGTTTTGTATTTATATATAAGAAGTTAAGGAGAGGTAAGTATCCTATTGGAGTTAATTATAGGGTAGCAAGTCATGTATAAGTTGAGTTTAAATTAGTAAACCAAGTTGTTAAGTGATCTTTAGACTAGAAATATTTTCCTACATTGTAGACTTATCATTTATAGTCAATTACTTACAGGAGGACATCCAGTTTCCTTGGATACCAGTACTTTCCTGGAGCCAGGCAAGTACACTCTACGGTTCTGTACTTTACATTATATATCCTGTGCTTCCTTGAGTGACACAATTGCAACACGTCATGTACTTTCTGGTGCTCATGTTCTCTTGTTCTTATTACTTGTATCTGGGGTGGGGAAATATACTATCTATGTGACCAATCCCAAGTAACAACTCAGGTGTGTTTAGCTTAGACCCCGCATCGTGCACGCGGGTCCTAAGCCGCCCATTCATGTGCTTTCAGGTGCTTACCCTAGCCGGCCACATATTTAGTTATATTTCAAATGTAGTACACACATGTTCAGGAGTTTACCTTGTACTTATTTCCTGTAGTTCCATGATATCATGTTCTTTCAGGTGCTTACATATCATGTTCTTTCATGTTCTTACACTCATGTTCTTTCATGTACTTTACACTGTTTTTCATGTACTTATTCACCATGTTCCTTCCTGTACTTTCCATGTTCCCTTGTACTTTCATATCATGATGTCTTGTTCATTACCTAGAATTGTACTTGCTCCGCTCCTGAATAGGATATGTTGCAGGTGAGATGGAGGCTTTGTGTGACACCTACTATAGACAGGATATTGCTTTCCCTACTGAGCCAGCTGGAGCTGCTTCTGACCTAGAGGCTGCAGAAGCCTAGTAATTCATTAGTCTTCCATTATCTTTCCATGTATTGAGACTAGCAGACTCTTTATTTTAGTTGAAATGTAATAATTTCAGATATTGTACTTTACTCTGGTTGGGACACATTTATATAGATGCTGTGATTCATTTCATGTACATATTTATCTGGTTAGTTTCCCTAGATTGGTACAGCTTACTTTGTTGTGTCTAACAACAAAGGTTGGGCGTGTCCGACTCGTATCCGGTTATTCGGAAGCGGGTCGTGACATGTTTTTAGTGGTGGCCCATGCAGGTCCATCCTAATGGTACCTAGGACTTAGCGTACTATTGGAGGAATTGATATAACTAGGAAAACTTGATCACAGCATAGGAAAATCAGAAAATAAAGGTATATCGGGTATATCAGGTATATTGATTTTCTATAAACACTTGTTGTATTTTGGTCTAGGTTATTTTAACAGTTTTCTGTTTTTCAGATAATTCAAGCACGCGACACCGAAACGGTTGATCCACCTATACTTGAGGTCTCCAAGCTTCCACCCCGCAGGTCGTCCCTACTATCCCCATGGGTAGTACGTGGTTGACGGAGATGATTGAAGAGTTCCTTGATACCCAGAGAGAGCAAGCCGTCATTTTCCAAGCCAAATTTGTGAATGCACTTTTCGAGCCAGAAAAGACATGCTTTCCAGACTTCCAGACCTTTGGACTTCTCCGACACCGAGCACATATCTTGCGTCGAGGAGCAGATCGAGAACCTGGAGTCGCAACTGAAGATCATCCAAGTCCCTAAGGACTCGACTCCTCTGAAGATTGGAGCTATCAGCCAGGAGATCCAGAATGTAGCACAGACAATAGAACAAGACCGGAAGCTAAAGGCCAGGAGAGACATGAAGACTTATGACGAAGACAGCAACTAGCCTGGACCCGCAAAGCGTCGTAACACTCAGACAGCGCTTCTTCAGTCATACCATCAAAAGACAGATTCAGGCCCACGTTCACTGGATGAAGGATTGCCAGCAAGTCGTAGATCATAATGATCGAGGAGCATCAGGATCTCAGCAGTCATCAGCCAGCAACCATATATTTCTGTCGGAGTCCCTGTACTTCAGTCACCTCAACGGGAGATCCAGATTCAGATCCAGTCAACGATCATTTGTATTTTTTTGCCGCCATCCAGGACATCACTTCAAGGAGTGCCGCAAAAGACGGAGACTATGCTTGTTCTACGGATCGTCTTCCCATCAAGTCAAAGATTATCTGGAGATCGTTGATCGCACTGCTGAGAACAAGCACGAGGAGCACCAGTATCACAGAAGGACTCGTCTCTCCAGGTTCAGCAACAGCATGGAGCACTACCACAGGGACCAGTCTACGACAGAACAGTTGAAAAAGGTTGAAGAGATTCCAGTCCCGGAGAAACACTGAAGTTAGACTGAAGACAGAAGATTTCTTTTGCATGGTTGGAAAAATCATGTATCTAATTAGCAATCCAGTCTCTCCTTAAAATTCTTTTAGCATCTAGACCATTTCTTGAAACTTCTTGTTTTCTATTTTGGAATCTTGGCGGATATTCGAAACTTACTTCGAGATATTGTTTCCTATTTCGGTAAAAACTTGTTTCAGATCCATAATTTGATAATTGTTTGAAATCCATTAATCGATACCGTTTTCATATTCATCATTCCTGACTTTGTTTCCTAGTGATGGCTCCTATTTGCAAATTTTGTATCTTTATCAAACTCTGTGTTAATTGATATTTAATCGTTTTTCGAGATTTTATTTCAAAATCCTGTTCCTCATTCGAAACTTGTTTAAAGCTCCGCCCTGTGCAGACATTGTTGCAAATACCTTTGAGGGTTTGAAGATTTCGTTTCCTATTCGAGAATTGTTTCCTCATTCATGACTTTGATTTTCTAGTCGAGAGTTGTTGGTCCATTATTTTTGTTTCGATCCTGTCTCCTATCCAAGATTTGCTTGTTTTATGGATACTTGTTCCTACTCATTTATTGATATTCTGTTCGCTAATCGAACTTGTACTACTCCAGAATTATTCCTACTTGAAATATCATTCTGAAACCTTGTTTGAACCTTCGCTTCTATTGATGCTTGTTTGAGATTCTTTTTTCTATTCTTGACTTTATTCGGGACTTGTTCTCTATTTACGATTTTGTTGCTGTTAAGATTCGCTTGTTTCATGTTTACAATCTAATACCTTGTCTCCTATTAGAACTTGTTTTCTAGTCACTATTATAAACCTTGTTTCCTCGTCAAGATTTTCTACTAGAGATTTTATTTCCTAATCACGATCTTGTTGATATTGGTCCTCTAATTGAGACTTGCATCCTATGGGAGGTTGTTTCCCCTTCAAAATTTTGTCTGAGGTTTCGTTGTTAATTGAGATATTGTTGAACCTTGTTTCCAGTACGGGATTTTATTTCTTATTTTGAAACTTGTCTCCTATCTAATACCTTGCCTCAGTTCATCCTTTGAGACTCTGTTATCCTTTCGGGATAACGTCCCATATATGGAATCTTGTTACCATTCCAGATATCAGTTGATATTCCGTCATCATTTGAAACTTCGCTCCATTTCTAAAATTTTAAATCTCCCTGGTTGCCCTTTTGTACTCACTGAGTGGATCCCTTGTCATTTTTAGTACCTAATAGACTCTTGTATTCTAATAGTCAGATAACCTCACAATCTTCTTGACTTGGACTATTGAAATTCATTTTAAATTCCTTGAAACTCTTTTGAAATTCCTAGGGATAAAGTCGAGAGGCTATTCGATGACCTACTATGGCATGACAGTTGCGCGCTGCAGCCATTAGCTGGATTATGGAGACTGAGGGTTCACTGCAGCCAGTAGCGCGCTGGCGAGGCAGGAACTTTAAGTTGAAGTGATTTCAGACAATCATAGTTTTTCGAGTACTGTCGAGACTTGTCATATTCTTCATACCTTGATCTCTTGGGTTGCTTCATCAATGATTGTTGGAAAATGGATAAGGTCGACAGATTATTCGGTAACATATTGTTATTTGAGTCACGGAGCTGAAGTCCACTGCAGTCAGATATATACTGGCGGGGTAGGGATTCTAGGCAAAGTGATTTCGAATAGCCATATGTTCCCGGACACCATGGAAACTATATCCCTTTTTATATGATTATTGGTCTTCGAGAATCACAGATCCTTGCACGTTCATCCTGATTTGATACTGTAACTTCTGAGTATTGCGTATGTCTCCTCAATCAATCCTTGCTAAATTTTCTTTCTAGTATTTTATCGTTAGATCATTGAATTCCTCAAAATTGTGTATTACCAGATTGTGACTCCGTACTTCGTTTGTGACTTGTCTAAACTTCGATCTTAAGTCATGTCTATCTGACCATGATTTTCTATCTTGTTCTAGTCTACCTGTGTTAAACTATCAATTCTTGATCGTACCTAATAATTGTGTCTTCATGATTTTGCTCCTCTAAGATGTAATTGAACTTCATTCCATTCGTGCCTATTTAATCCTTGATCATTATATTATTTTTCTTGTGTGTAATTATCGTATTTGATCTCAAAGGCTCAGGGCATCTCAGAGTTGTACAGGATCGGCAGAAGCACTAGACGGACAGTAACAGACGGCCACTGGAGTTCGCGGGTGGAGAAGGAGTGTTCCTGAAGATCTCGTCGACTAGGGGCGTAATCCGCTTTGGCAGAGGCGAGAAGCTCAGACCGAGATTTATCAGGCCTTTCGATGTGACAGCGCAGATTGGCGAGGTGGCCAGCTAGCTTGGAGGGAATGCACGACGTTTTTCACGTGTCCCAGCTTCGACGCTACATTCCAGACCCGAGCCATGTGGTGGACTATTCTGAGCTGGAGGTGAGCCCTAGATTGACTTACGAGGAGCAGCCAGTAGAGATCCTCGACCGGAGGGAGAAGCGTCTGCGGAACCAGACCATTCCTCTTGTCCGTGTCATGTGGAGACACCACTCTCCGGGAGAGTCCACATGGGAGCGCGAGGACGAGATGCGGGAGCGCTATCCCACTCTGTTTGATTGATAGTGATATCCTGTTTGTGGAGTTCTATTTTCAATAAAACAACGGGTGTTTGGAATTCTTGAGAGTTGCAGATATTGTTTTGGCCATTGAATTTCGAGGACGAAATTTTTCAGAGGGGGGGAATATTTGTAACTCCACTTTTTCAGGAAATTTATTTTTTTCTTTTTCAAATAATTTTCTGAATATATTCTTCCTAAATCAATATTTCTGTTATTGATTTTCCTTAGCCCAATTATTTGAGTTTCTTCTCTCTATTGGTTATATATTTTGGACTTTTACTAAAGCCCATAATCCAGTCCAATGCATTCAGCCAAATCCTTTGGAATCAAACCAGCCCAATTGACTTTCAACCCACAGCCATTAATCTTATGGAAAGGATTAGTTCTTCCACACCTAAACTTTTGAACATTTGAATTCTGCTCACAAACCCAATTTCTAACGGCCATGGAGAGCAACCATGTGCTCTGACAACTCTAACAACCTGTCAGAGAGGGAGCAAGAAATTTTCCCGCCAAGATGGAAGCCTGAGCCTCACGCTACCTGGCCTATTTAAGCCACCCTCCTCAGCTGCAACAACCCTCTCCAATTCGACAACCATTCCTTCTTCCCTTCCGAAATTTTGCTCTGCATTGGCTATGGCGAATCACCATGCCTCGGCGAACTCCTTCCTTGGTTGACGGACGACACGAAGAGTGGGACGCAACAGAAGGAAGCAGGAGAGGATCGACTAAATTTTAATCGAGTGAGTTAGTTTTACCAATCTAATTGATCCTTGATTCATTTCTCCTTGATCTAATCCCTCATCAATATAATTGTAGTTGGACTTGGAAATTTCTCCTCAAGCTCTTGATCTGTTCGGGAATTTGCTTCTGAGATTAATCGAAGAGGTATAGGTTTGATTTGATTCAATGATTACTGTCGTGCTCTTCTTTGACTTGGCTTTTCGTTTATTTTGGGTGCTAGATCGAGATCTAGAATCAAGTGGATCTCATTTTGTTGATTATCCTAAACTTGTGTTTTAGAACACTGGTAAGTTCATTCTCGAATTCCTTTCCGATCTCTCGAAATAATTTTGTTTAGATTTAGAAAACTATAGGTAATGTTGTTTGAATCATGTATTTGACAGTTGAGCTTGAGTCCAGTTTCTGGCTGTATCAAGGAAATAAGAAAGGTTGTATAAGCTGGTTTCTGTTGAATGAATTAAGTTAATTAAGATGATATGCGTTTCATATAATTTTGATTCTTATTCATGATTACCCTTCGAATGCTCAGTTTGGAACACATGAGTAATATTTTGATGATTACAAGTCGAGTAATAAAATTGTTATAGTTGTTATCAAAGTTGTGTTGAATGTGGAATTAAGACTGCATATGCAGTAGTTGATCCAGGAATGATGAGATTGAGACTACATCTCAATGTTGTCACTGGATTAAGGACTAGATATCAGTCTAAATTCCTACAGGGTTAACCACATATTGTAGCAGTAGTTATTAGAGTAGGGTAGATTGGTAGTTGTCTGGGTGGTTGCTAAACACAGGAAGAGGAAGTGATCCTGGTAGCAGGATTTTAGTTGACTCTGAATCTGTTTTCCTATATCAACATTTATTTTTAATTGATAAGTTGGAGTTTTAGATATAAGTTGATTTAGGTAAGTATAAGATTTTTCTATTCATGTTGGTTCAGTTTTCAAGCTGAGAACCATATCAGTTGACCTGGGTAAATACTTTAAACTGGGATCTTGGTTCAGCTTAGATTTCTCTTCTTAAACTGTAATGGTTACTTCATGTGAGGAATCTAAACCACACTGAACGTTTGATGAGTTACCAGGATTTCATTGTTAAACTCAGTTAAAACTGAGTATAGGCCAATAATAGTTAGCTGTACCCTGAGAACATAGCGTGTGGTTTTCTTTTTGCTGTCAGCCTAGCCTGACATAGTAGTAATAGGTGGTTTGGATATATGTATGAATGGATGATTCAATTTCATAAGACAATGATGGAATGTTATACCAAGAACTTAGGATTGAACCTGAATATGAATTCTGGTAGCTGGGAATTAATTCAGTGCAAAACTGAGTTGGTCTCAGGCAAAAACCTGAGAGACTCAGGAGAAAACTTGAGATGGAATCTCAGTTAATTGAATTCATGTTAAGTGATCACTGGATTTCCTTTTTAGCACCTAGATGCTGTTCTCAGGAACCTGAGACCTTGGTATTCCTGTGTAATCAGGAATATATATCCTGTGAACCCAGGAATGAACTTCAAATTGAACCTGTGGGAACATTCCTATGGATCAGCCCAACTGGTCCAGAGTATAGATAATTCAGGGTAGATGAACTTGAAGATTCTGGAACATGGGATTGAGTTGTCAGTTCATTCTCAGTAAATTTGAGAAATGACTCATGAAGTTCCAGTTTAGGATAACATCCATGGACTGTCAAGGTGCAGGATTTATTAGGGACTGTTTGAAGTTAAGGTGGAACCCAACTGGTTTTAACCTGAGATAGCATAGGGACACTTACCAGTTGGCTTAAGTTTTGATTGTGGCCACATTGGTTTTGTATATGACAATTAGGTAATCATAAGGCATTGATAGAACCCTAGTAGGAAAAACCCTTAACTAACTCTTTTGGCTAAGCACTGTGTTTTGTATTTATATATAAGAAGTTAAGGAGAGGTAAGTATCCTATTGGAGTTAATTATAGGGTAGCAAGTCATGTATAAGTTGAGTTTAAATTAGTAAACCAAGTTGTTAAGTGATCTTTAGACTAGGAATATTTTCCTACATTGTAGACTTATCATTTATAGTCAATTACTTACAGGAGGACATCCAGTTTCCTTGGATACCAGTACTTTCCTGGAGCCAGGCAAGTACACTCTACGGTTCTATACTTTATATTATATATCCTGTGCTTCCTTGAGTGACACAATTGCAACACGTCATGTACTTTCTGGTGCTCATGTTCTCTTGTTCTTATTACTTGTATCTGGGGTGGGGAAATATACTATCTATGTGACCAATCCCAAGTAACAACTCAGGTGTATTTAGCTTAGACCCCGCATCGTGCACGCGGGTCCTAAGCCGCCCATTCATGTGCTTTCAGGTGCTTACCCTAGCCGGTCACATATTTAGTTATATTTCAAATGTAGTACACACACGTTCAGGAGATTACCTTGTACTTATTTCCTATAGTTCCATGATATCATGTTCTTTCAGGTGCTTACATATCATGTTCTTTCATGTTCTTACACTCATGTTCTTTCATGTACTTTATACTATTTTTCATGTACTTATTCACCATGTTCCTTCCTGTACTTTCCATGTTCCCTTGTACTTTCATATCATGATGTCTTGTTCATTACCTAGAATTGTACTTGCTCCGCTCCTGAATAGGATATGTTGCAGGTGAGATGGAGGCTTTGTGTGACACCTACTATGGACAGGATATTGCTTTCCCTACTGAGCCAGCTGGAGCTTCTTCTGACCTAGAGGCTGCCGAAGCCTAGTACTTCATTAGTTTTCCATTATCTTTCCATGTATTTAGACTAGCAGACTCTTTATTTTAGTTGAAATGTAATAATTTCAGATATTGTACTTTACTCTGGTTGGGACACATTTATATAGATGTTGTGATTCATTTCATGTACATATTTATCTGGTTAGTTTCCCTAGATTGGTATAGCTTACTTTGTTGTGTCTAACAACAAAGGCTGGGCGTGCCCGACTCGTATCCGGTTATTCGGGAGCGGGTCGTGACAGGAGGTGCTTCGCCTTGCTGATCGGTAGGACCATGAACAATGTTGCTGAAGAAACGACATGGAAAACAATAAGGAAGGACCATAATTGATCGAGGATATAAATATGTGATCAGGTCAAGATTTCGGAAAGATTAGAAGACACGAGTAGAGATCAAGGGCGAGTGCTGACTGAGACATCTATTCAGTGAAACCCTCACACATCTTGATTTATAAGACCTGCATGGGCCACCACTTAAACCGAGTCACGCCCCAGAACTAGAATACTGGAGAGCGGGAGACCGACACAGCCAGCTATGTACATTTAATCCAATCTTACCTCGCAATACGGTCACGGCTATCTAGATGCATGAAGGTTTACAACAAGCCATTAGTCTCTTAGGGTCAAGAAGAAGCCTAGTGTCTCAATCTCAAGCAAGCAAGTAAATGTAACAAGATGGTAGATCATCAGACATACAAAGTAAGGCGTCCCATATATTATATATTCAGATGATAATGAATCTAATCATACAAAATACGAAGACAAACAAGAGTTAAGTCATACATGATCAACCCTAGGATTTGTCAATCATGTTACAGCCCTTAGGCGGACATGAATGTAAATTCAACACGAGCTAACACTTGCTCGGCGGCTAAACGCCTCAAAAGAATAATTTACAACAGAGTGAGAGAGCAAAATAAAACCCACTCATTGCCAGGGTTGCGCCTAGTGTTCACTATCTGGCTGGAAGGCTGGAAGATCCTTGGGTGCTACTCCAAAATCTGGCCATACAAAACCAGCTGGGTCAGACCCCAGAAAGAGCAAGTGCCACAAGAGAGGCTTCACTTAAGAACTAAAACCAGTATATTAGCACATGAGACATAAAGGATAATAAATGACATGAGTTTGAGAAAACAAGGTGATAAACGATAAGGCAACTAAGGAACTATTCTGGTAGCCAAGTTACAACCCGTAAACCAAATAAGGACCAGGGTTGTAACCTTTCACCTGAACAGAGCTTAGTCTCCAACCAATTATCGACAAGAGTAAAGCATAACAGTAATGTGCAGAAATAACCATGTAGTGGTCTTGCCTATGCAAGACTAGACGGGACTCCATCCATCAATCACGGCCAAGCAATGAGTACGGCTTGATACTTTAACTAAATAGGGTTATCACAAGCCTAGTTACTAACAAGATGCATCGAGATGTTCCAACAGCCACAAGTCCTGCAGTCTTAATCTAGGTTATCCGGTCACAATTTGAGAGAGTTGGATTAGGTGACTTGGGGGTGCAACACATGACAGTGTACTGGAAATGTTCTATACTCGACGGAAGGCTACAAGTCCAATTAGAGCGCCCAGATAATGTGACTGCCTATAACTGGAAAATCTCTTCATGAACTACTTGATCAATCTAGTCATTATCTTAGTCAGATTCAGTATGAATCCCTGACCATGGTAACTAGGAATTCATGTCCTAGACATGATGTAAGACGAGACATGTAGCTTATACAAGCACAAACACCCACGGTGTCAAGACAAGAGTTACTTAGCAAGTCAAGATAGCCGTAACAACAGCATATCGAGGTTAGCATGTTAGGTTTACTTATCAAGAGTGTGCCACGATGGGCCACTATCATGTATTATCATGTCAAGGGTGCTTGTCAAGAGTGTGCCACGACGGGCCACTATCATGTCACGTTACTTGTTACTTGCTAAGAGTGCGCCTTAACAGGCCATTATCGTGTTCTATCCTTACATTATCATAAAAGAGAGAAACTTGCATAAAATAGCTAATAACATATTCTTGAAGCCAAGGAAGAGAACTACAACTTTCATGTTGGGAGTTGGAAGAAATTCTGGCCACAATTCAGCCGAGTAGGGTTTAAAATAGCTAAAATAGGCACTATACGATATTCTACGGCACTATGTCGCCTTCTGCGGCACTATGCAGTCTTCTGCCTTACTATGCGGCTCTATACAGCTTTCTGTGGCACTATATAGCCATATGACACTATTCATTCCTGCGGTACTATGTATCCATACGGCACTATGCAATCCATGCGATACTATTCATTCCTGTGGCACTATTCATTCCTGCGATACTATGCATCCATGCGGTACTATGCAAACAATGCGATACTATTCATTCCTGCGGTACTATGCATCCATGCTGCACTCTTCATCCTGCGACACTATTTATCGTCCCTGCCAATTTCAGGACAGATGAACTAGAAAAAGTCCAAATCTTAATTTGGCTATAACTTTCTCAAGACAAGTCGAAATCTAACTTTTCAAAGGTCCATTTAGGGTAAAATTGAATTCTCTACGACATAGAACCATCAAAACTTAAAAATAATAAAGTTTGGTAGATCAAAACCCAAGAAAACCGAAAATGCAACCAACTTAGATCTACAAGAAATAAACCATGAAAATTAAAAATGCTAAGTACTAAAGTGTCTTAGAATCTTGTGAGGAAGACTATAGAACAACAAAAATAGAGTTCCTCCATGAAACAAGTTGCACTTGCCTATGACTTGGTAGGTGAGAGGAGTAAATGAAGAAGATGAAGAAGTAAATGAAGAAGTGAATGAGGGGAGAGAGAAAAGTAGTTGGGTTATATATCAACCCTCTCCATCTCAAACCAAGACAAGCCAAGCCAAACCAAGTCAAATTGAACCAAACCAATCAAATAAACCAAGTCAAGATTAGACCAAGACTAGGCTAAGCAAAACAAGTCTAACTACAGTCCAACTGATAAATGCCAGAAATCTTGTATACGCATATAAAAATACGTATAACGGGAAACGGGAGTGATACTTTCCCACCAAAACCCCTGTCTATGCCTCCACTGTGCCTCCATCCGCTCCGTCGTCACCTTCGTAAGGGAGCACGGCGGAGGAGCCCGGGAATCCGCTTCGGAGCCCGGGAGCGCGGCGTAGGAGCCGAGTCGCAGCTGCGTCCCTTTCTGTGCAGCGCCGTATGCGCCCCGCAGCCGGATGGGACTCAGGAAGGTCGCCGCCCGTCCGTCCGAAGGAGGACCTACAACAGCACTCAAACACTTCCTCTTGTTAACGTAAATCTCTATCCTTGAATTCCCTGTACAAATCATCATTAGAGTTTTTGAAAATGTTGAAGTTAAGTTATTCGATGAAATGCCACAATAAATGAAAATTTTGATTTTGTGTTTTTACATCTAGTATCAATTGAGATTAGCTTCTCTTTGACAATATTGTCAGTTAAATTTGTTTAGGATGAATGAACATAGATTTTTTTAGGATGCGTATGATCGAGCAAGAGGCATCTACCTGGGTAGAATCTTACTTGTGTACAGAAATCAAGCAACACAAGTTTTGGTGCAATATGGGTTCAGTGGAAGCTAACAAGAGACAAATTTCATTGATGGCCCAAAGCTAGTAATAGTGCTTAGTGCATATGTCACAGAAGATAGCATTGGCCAGTTGGGAAGGAGCATAACTACTAGACACCACTGACACGGACGCCATATCCATAATTAGTTCTTGTGCAAACTTCAATGGATGGAAGTATTCTAATGGATGGAAGTAATATATATTTGCTTAAATATATGTGTACTGACATTTAATGTATGTTTACTTAGGTTGTTTGGTTTTTGTTTTGGTTGCAATACTCTAATGGATATGGATGAAAGTAATAGTTGAATTCATTCTGCTTATAATATAGAATCTGTGTACTGACACATATTTTGTCTGTGGTCAGGAGAGTGCATTTAGCAAGAAAAGGAGCTTGAGCTTTAGGAATAAGCAGAAATCCTTAGCAGGAAAAGGAACATTAGGAATAAGCCAGGTAATAAATAGTCTTGACATATTTGTTTTAATTAGGTATGTCAATATATAATGTGTCCTTGCAATTAGAAATAATCAAGTAGTTTGCTTGTAATTTCATGAGTGTGTTAATATATACTATCATGTCCTTTATCTTTGTGAGGAGTTATTGTCGAAAGGAAACTTGACAATTACTTGGAAGGATTTATTATCTATGCCTTTGATCATATTTGACGTTATGACTATGTTGTTAAGTTAGTTTGACAACTGCTTCTTAAGTTGGGTCATTTATGCAATTAATTAGATTTGATGATGATGGCTATGCCATTAATTGGTGTGACCATAGCTACATTGACAATCAGCAGGGCATGTAACATTCTTGTGGATATCATTTATGAGCTCTACTGAACACTATTAACATCTTTGAAGAAAGTGTCTTTTAAGAACAAATGATCGAAGGTCAATGTATGCAAATATCTACTACAATACTGAGGCTGACAAGGTTCATGTAGGATTCTCTGAGCTACACTACTAATGAAACAAAGGTTTATGCTTTGGCAGTCCATTGGACCTGATCGATCTGGAGATAAATTTAAATGGAGTATCATATTTCTGTTGGAAAGTGATGTGAGTGCTTCCGAATATATTATATTCAAACTCTTATTCCTCAACTAGCTTGTATGGTAATTCTTGTTCCATATAGTGGTCAGTCGCCATTGCTCAGGGTGGTAGTCAGATAAATGGTTATTGTATGATTTGTTGTCTAGATGAATGATGCCAGGAATTGTCTTGTGTGTGATACAACAATCAATGTTGAAGACTAATGCTTGTGTGTGATGCAACAATCAACACATACCCACATCAAGGATTTAACTAGAACTCATTTTCGTCCTAAATGGGCGGTGGGAGTAGTTTTGTGGTTCAGACCTCTAGTGTGTTAGTAGTGTTTCGTTGAAACCTCAAGGACTTGTAATCTACCATAATCTATGTTGCAGCTTTGGTGAAATCACAATTTCAGGTATTAAATTTGGAAAGGATGGAAGACACATTCTCAGTCACGATTATATGACTCTTAAGATCACTACTTTAAGCCTTCTATCAAGTTTGCCCTTTTGATTGTTTATAGTTCTAAGACAGTGAGTAGTATAAGACGTATTATATAATATTGCCTTATCAAATTTTGTTCGCATTAAATTCGAAATTGCTATAGGAGTTATGGGATTTCTCTGTTGAACTATGCTTTTCACTAATATTTCCTAATACATTTTTAACAGTATAAACTTTATATACCTAATATGGAAGTGGGAGTAGTTTGCGAATAATATTCACTATTTACGTGTAATTTCTTTTATATATTTCATATTATTTGTAAGTGCAATATAATCAAGTTCAAAGCACACCTTTCTTCTATTTTCTGGTTGGTAATAGCATATTCATACAAAATGCTAGTATCTGCATCATGAAAAAGCTTCCATTTGTGTTAGACCATACCAATTTCGGTTGTAAGATTTGTTTGTTAAATCCATAGCCCCCCCTCCTTCTCCAATTACACTCGAGTTTTATTTTTAGATATATTTTATTTGTGGTAAAAATTACTAAATATAAAAATTCTTGACATGTAATCACTCCATTTGCTTGTCGAAGCATGATGTATCATGGCACTATTGTCCTAAAAAATGAAACATGAATTGTTTCATTGTTCATGCTTCATGTAAGTCCATAAAATAGAGATCTCTACTTGAAAATTAAAGATTTAACAGAGTAATCCTATACAAATACATTAGCATGGGGAAGAAAGTGACAATTCTGAAGGAGCAACTTTGTTGATACTGTCATGTTCTTCTTTGGCTTTGATGTGTTTTTCTTTAGTATTTTGTTTTCTGTTTTTGTAGATCTAAATGACAACTGTATCGCTGCTCCTAATATTTAGTTAAATGGCAGTTTATTTTTTTTGGGATCTAAATGGCAACTGTATCACAGCTTCTAACTGGGGTAGTTTGTTTTTACTAAGATAAAACTGATAATACAAAATATAGACTTAGGACAGGAGTGTTGTATTCTGCCAAACATATACCAGCGTCATAGAGTTTCCAATTGGCATTCTTGTAATGCCTTTCATTGTAATTTTGTAGTCATTTATTCCTATTGAGTGAGGTGTTTGAGGATTCAGCTGACTGGAAATTCAATCATAAAATTTGGTCACTTTCTTCCGAACTTCAAAGATGGCCTGAAATCTTCATGTATGCTTGTTCTTTAGTACATATAAATCACATTCACTCTTTTTTTCTATCATATAAGAATTTGTTTGATAAACTTTGATGGTGTATTATCATGCACTATCTGGAATGTACTTTTTTTGTTAGGTCTATGCAGAAGGTCCGACTCGACCTACCGACGGTGCAGCTGCTATAGCAATGCTGATTGGGCCAAATGCTCCAATTGCTTTTGAAAGCAAATATAGAGAAACCCACATGGCTCATTTCTATGATTTTTACAAGCCAGAACTTGCAAGTGAATATCAGGTTTGCTTCTTCATCCTTTTCTGATGTTCTTTTCGTGCATGTAACTAATGGACATATGTTGTCTGTAAAGATACTACTGAAATCGTTAGTGTTGCCAAAGGATAGTATGAGCTTATATCTACCTAGCTAAGCGCTTAGATCCATGCATGTTTGCTCATTTGGGAATGACTTACCTAGTCTCTAAAAGCATTTGACTTTCATGGAGTCTTACTCCTGCAAACTAACAGGTCAATTTCTAGTGAATTTTATACATGCATATAATTTTTGAACTCATCTCCTCTTCAAATTTATAAATTAAATTGATTTGTTGATTTCAATTTTAGGAGCAAGATGAATAGCAGAACCCTATAGGGATGGTACAAACCTTTAAATGGTGATACTTCTTAAACCAATGAACCAGCTACATACATCAATTGTGTACCTATATTTATTCAAAATGACATTGCTCGTTAATGCGGGTAACTATAAAGAAGAGGGTCATACAGAGATTGTCAAATGTTAAATTATGTAACCTTTCTTATGAGAAAAGAATATTTAAGCTCAAAATATTAAAAAAAACCACTTGTGTTTTGTTGCAATAGAGGAAACTGTATAGATGATACACAATGGGAGATTGTGAATGATATACCTATTCATAGCATAATTTTCCTACATCTAATTAGTTGCTTAGGTTCAATGTTTAAATATAATATTTGTCTATAGGTGATGTAGTTATCTTGATGCATACAACTTGAACCACCGGTTAGTCTAATAATCTGAATCCCTTTCTGCGCAATCAGTTAGTCTAATAATCTGAATCCCTATGTATGTCCTTTGTGAAATCAGAAAGGCCAAAATTTGTGATGAAAGATAAACTATTAAATAAATTAATTGATTACAAAACTGGGCTGTGTCTCACCGAAGGACAGCAGAACAACTAGAAAAGAAGACCCCGTTTTCCTCCCTTAATTTACTGCCAAACATTTGATTGCCAAGATATATTTTTCTTCTTCTTCTGAATATTAACTATACTTCAAATATTTTTGGAGGATCTTTAATAACGAGATTTGAATTGTACCTTTATATCCTTTATAGCTATTAATTATACGATCTTGATTCTCATACTAGATTATATTGCATGAACGCAAGATGGTTATAACACGCAAGATGGTTGTCTCGACTGGTATCAACTGCCACGAGTAAACGTGCAACAGCTGTTACATCACAACTATCATGTCACCTCTTCTCCACAGATGATCTGGGTTTAAGTGGCTTAGGGTTTTGGGATATGAGAAATATGTAAGCTTTAACTTATGTTTAGCATGTCAATTCTGTATGAGAGAGTTTTTCTTATGGTTATGGTATAACTTGCACTTAAGATTCTCTTTTATGTTGGAAAAGTATACTAGAGAGAGTGCCAGGTCTTAATAGTTGAGATTGTATTTTATGGCTATTTAATCAGTTTATCATGATACATGATTTTGTGTGAACTTATTTTTTATAAAATAATGTATTTTCTTCTCAATTTTCTGTAGGTCTTACTATTTGAAATTGTATTTAGTGGCTATTTAATCAGTTTATTAGGATACATGATCTTGTGTGAACTTATTTTTTATATAATAATGTGTTTTCTTCTCAATTTTGTGTAGGTTGGCGTATGAATTTTTTATGGTTGTGGATAGCTAGAAGGAAAGAGGCGATCGAGCTGCATTTTGGCCTACAGACATTTTATATAGAAATGGAATGGTTTATTTTGGACTACTAGGCATACAACTACATTTTGTACATCTTGAATGTTTGAATGACAACTATTTTTTGTACATCTTGAATGTTTGAATGACAACTACTTTTTGTACATCTTGATTGTTTTAATGAAAAAATATTTATATTTTGGCAAACCTTTTCTATATCTTGATTGGTCGAAATGGAAGTTGCATTGAAATTGTTGAAATCAAAATTGCGATTCAGCATGAATTTCTATGGTTAATTATATGTGATACAGAACAGGTTATTCGGATATGAAATCGTGTAGCAGATTTATAGCACTCAAAACGTCTAAATGTAATAGCGTTCCCAAAACTGTTGGTCGCTATCACGATAGCATATGACAAACGCTATAATAAATAATACCATCTACAACATTTATGACCGCTATTATTCATCAACAGCATTCACGAACGTTATAAAGCATCCACAGCATTCACAAACGCTATACATCATCCACAACATTCACAAACGCTATAAATCATCCACAACATTCACAAACGCTATAATCCATCTAAAGCATTCAAGAACACTATAATGTTATAGCGTTCACAAAGCGGGGGCAATTATAGCGGACATAATATGCAATAGAAGGCTTTCTATAGCGTCCGCACATGCTATTATAGGCCATATTTGTTGTAGTGCGACAGCGTCTCGAAAAGAGGTTATCGATAGAGGACGAGGATGAACTCCTAGTCACCCCATGCAAAGCTATATGGAACTCGCCCTCCCTCAAGAAGAGTTCCAAAAACTCTCATATTTTGGTTAGTGCATCTAAGAGCCGAACTCGAGTCAATAAGCCGGCAGTACCCAGCATGGGTGTGTTCTAACACACTCGGTCCAAAGCTAAAACATCCTCGGAAGGGACCTCCGTTTCATCGGCGGTACGAGCTGGGGTTAGTAAGCCCTCGAAATTTCATGACAACCCATCCTTTCAACCAGATAAGATTTAATATAGGACTGACATCGACGCCTCCGGGGGAGCGAGTTATTGACAGACTGGGGGTAGCTGCTCCCTTGACTCGAAAGACGACATCAACCTGCCCGTATTCCCCTAGGATGGTAAAGCTCAAGGTTCTGAACCAGAGAGTGGTACCGTCTACTTTCCATCACCTAATGTCAGTATATATGACAGTGGATGACAACGCGGGAAGCAGCAAAGGGTCGGACGACCAACATCGTATAAAGGCCCTCTAAGCGGGTCTGTATACGTTGAGCGAATCCATGCAAGTTTCGAACCAAATGGTCTTGGAACTCAAGGATAGATTACCACCGCTAGCCCCTGCTCCCTCAAATGAAGACCCAGGGACAAAGGGGAATCTAATGCACCCTCCCAGGTGCCACGTATGACTGAGAACCGTACACTACCACGGTCATAGGCCCCACCAGTGTGAGAGGACATACATGAGGCTTTCGGGAGTAGCATGCCCGCTTTGACGCAAAGACAAGTGCGAGACACTCCAAAAACTTGGGATTCGGCAGCCACACCCCCCTTAGTGGAATAATATAGTTTACCCTCCCAAGGATAATCTACAGTCCCTGATTCCATTCGACGAAAAAGAGTCCCTCCGTCGATACCTAACATACTTTGCCTCCATGACGGGCCACTTTCCAAAGGATGACGCATTGCTCACAAGCTTGTTCATCGGGGCATTGCAGGGGGTTGCGTATGAGTGGTTCTGTATCCTTCTTGATAACTGCATCTCATCCTTTTAATAATCTAAAATGACTCTTCCTCACCCGATTCTATGAGGGGGGCATGGACATGACGATGTCCGCTCTTATGGACATTGCTCAGAAAGAATGGGAGCGGGACTGCGCTTACATCGAACACTTTTGCCAGGCAGCTTTGAGGCTACCCCCTAGTATACTTGAGCATGTGCAAATAAACTGGTGTCGCAAGAACATGCTCATGCAATTAAATTATGGCACAATGCCCCCGTTGTATGGAATGGACAGCTTTTATCATCAGTTCTGACAGTACTGAAAGGAATGCCCGGGACGCGTGCTTGTTGGGGATAAATTTCACGACAATGGATGACAGATGGAAGCGTTCATCTGGTAGAAACCCTGCCAATACTAGTAGAGATGGAAAATAGAAACAAGCCCTGACCATTAATATCTCCAAAGATTCGGCGTCTGTGAACCAAAAATCGACGGAGGTACCAAGGCCGAAGGAAAATTACTCCTTTAATGATGAGGACATATTGGAGCTCTTCAACGTGCTCATGAAAGAAGACAAGCTCCAGCTTCCACCTCCCAAACGTACTCATAGGGTGGAAAGGTGGACAACCCTAAGTACTGCTATTACCATCATTTCACCCACCACTCAACATGTGACTGCTACATATGAAGAAACACATACAAAGGGTGATTGATGCCAAGGTCCTCTCACTTGACTACGAGGACAAAACAATCACTGCCAACATAGTGACCCTCTAATTTTGTAGCTTCTCGACCAAGGAGACCCAAGACGGCATCGTCCTAATCCCCAAGGTGACAATTTAGGTCATGAACCTCCTACCGGCCCATGATAACAGCCAGGGCCTGATTTCGCTTACAATGCCTCGAGACAAAGTTATGTGGGTCCATCCTGATCTTGCTCTGGACATGATGCAATCCAAGACACGTCTTGTCAAGGGAAAGAAATCTAAATCGTATCGTTTGGTTTCTACTACGACTGATGAAGCTCTGGTTGGCACATGCTTTGGTCTATCTTACCAGCAGGAAGAAAATTCAGTTCTGGAGAAAGATGTACCTCCGTCTGCCACAGCCACAACGTCCGACGCTTCGGAAGTAGGACTGTCCCAATCTCTTCCAACCGACAAATCGAAGCAGAAGGAGGTTCGCTTCGACAAACCACAGATGAAAGACTCAGCTGTGGGGGAAATCAATCCTTACAACTATGATATATTGGCACAACTTGCTAATACTCTAGCCAGATTGTCGCTCTTCGACCATCTTGGTCTCCCCAAAGAGACACGAGATGCCCTTAGTGTGGCTCTGCAACATACTGATTTTTTTCAGTCAGGACCAACAACCTGAAGAAAATCTTGTAGCATGTCCATATTGCCATAGTATGGTCGAGACGATCCCCAATATCACCTTCTCTCACCAGGACATGTTGTTAAAAAATAACAAGCATAATAGATCCCAGTACTACACAAGGTATATTGGCGCCATTAAGGTTGATCGCATGCACATCGACCTAGGGTCTTCTATCAACATCATTTCCCGTAGCCTGATCCAGACCCTGGGGATATATTCATCACTTGTTTGTTTCTAATACAATGATCAAGGACTTCAAAGCCGACAGAAGCATCTTCTTGGACAAGATTTTCCTGAAATGTCAAATAAGCAACATACGGACAGAGGTGATATGATCGACGTTGATGTATCCTATAATGTCTTGCTTGGACGCCCCTGGATAAATGAGTACATGATAGTCCCGTCCATCCTTCATCAATGCATAAGTATGTTAAAAATAATGGGTAGGTCAAGTCAGGGTTTGCTGATGTCGATCTTTTCAAAGGGATCGAAATCTATTATGCTAATCCATATCTCTAACAATCAGCCCATCAGGAAAATCCAGTCACTGATGCTGATAATGAGTCAGAAGCAAAGGTAACTTCAGATGAATTCATCTTAAGTAGCGTGCTCCCCAATCAACAACTTCTCTGGTGGTCAAGCTCCCGAGGAGGACTCAAGAGTCTTTTACAGCCAAGCTGCAAGGAAAACGACAAGAGCCACTTGTGGTCAAACTACTACGAAGAACCCCATAGGCACCATCAAAGGAGAATCGGCTATCTTCAGGGTCCCAGGCACCCATAGTTGTCAAATTACGAGGCAAGGCTCCGAAGCCCCTTTGTAACACTTGTAAATAATAAGCTAGATGAATGTGTAGTGGCTCATGTTGATGTACCATCACTGGATGATATAATCTCCAGTGACCAAGTTACTTATTTCATCATTATTGGGTTATTTTTGAATTATTCTAATCTTGCACATTGGAATGTCAGGTACACCCTAGATAATGCTTTAGGTTTGTTGCAAACACATATAACACTTGCTAATGTGGTGAACCGGGTCTTCTTGTCCCATGGAACTTATTTTGTGGTTCCATCGAAAAAGAAGGTCGAGAAGCCCATCATTTTTGGTCGGGTAGAATGTCCTCAAAAGCTTACCCCTGCCGAATCAAAAACTGATGACGACAAGATTTAATTTACCGTTATACTGCTCAAGCTAAACACCTCATCAGAGGATGGGTTTATGACTTTAATAGTGGCAAGGGCTTAAACTACGAAAAAGGATGACGCCTTCCCTTGCATTTTCCAACTCCAAGGGGAAGCCCCATGACTATTACCACCGTACTCACCGCGGGATAGGCTACATAACGCCCCAACAACTTTGAAGAGTTTGAAAGCCGAGGTCAAATTGTATTGTCACTCGTTAGAATCCTGAACTTGGGACTCCGATACTAGCATTGACCAAGCCTTTAAGAAGATTTTGTCTGTCAATATGACCTCTGTATATCCCCCAACAGAGACTGAAGACCAAACGCTGAAATTCTTTGAAGAAAAACCTTGAGCTTACCGCCTAGGATCTTAGTGGAAATTGTGCTTTGAGCAACGAGAACCTCCCACCAAAGATGAGGTCGTGCAAATCGATTTAGGGGACGAATCCTCACCCAAGCCTATCTTCATCAACAAAAGCTTGTCAGGAGAGGACAAAAAATATTTGATACAGCTTATCCAAGATAACATTAATGTTTTCACTTGGAATTACGAGGATTTGCCGGGGCTAGACCCGCAGGTCGCAATATACAAACTTAACATTCAGCCAGATTTTAAATCGGTCAAACAGCAGCAACGATGCTTTCGTCCTTTTGTCATGGACAAAGGAAAGTGAGGTGAATGAAATCATAACTAATGGTTTCATCAGAGAAGAGAAACACCCATATTGGGTAGCCAATGTTGTTTCCGTCATCAAGAAGAATAAGAAGATTTGAATCTGCATAGACTTCAGGGATCTTAACTCGTCCTATCTAAAAGTTGAGTTTTCCCTCGCAATCAAGGACGTAATGATCAATAATACGTGTGCCTTCAAATGTATGTCTTTCATGGATGAGTTTTTGGCTACAACCAGATCAAAATATTCCCTGAAGACGAAAAGCACACTTCATTCCTAACACCAAAAAGAACCTACTTTTATACAGTTATGCCTTTCCTTTTGAAGAACACTGGGGCAACATACAAGCGGGCTATGAGTACCATATTCTATGAACACCTTCCAAAAATGGTGGAATGTTATGTTGATAACATTGTTGTTAAGAGCCAGATGAAGCTCGACCATCAGCAGACTATAAGTACCATATTCGGCAAACACCTTCAAAAAATGGTAGAATGTTATGTTGATGACATTGCTGTTAAGAGCAGTAGAAAGGTTGACCATTTGGAGGATCTAAAGACTGTATTCTACTTGATGCAGTTGTATCAACTGAAGATAAACCCCGCTAAGTCTTTTCTGGGGGTTTCCAACAATAAGTTCTTGGGATTCATCATTACAACGAAGGGCATTCACATTGACCCTGACAAAACTGAGGCCATCCTTGATATGGCTCCACCAGAGAATCCTAGAGATCTTCGTGGTCTGCAAGGACGTTTGGCATACATCCGAAGATTCATAGCAAATTTTTTTGGGTGATTCCAACGCTTCACCAAGCTAATGAAGAAGGAAGTTTCTTATATATGGACTAAAGAATGCTAACAAACATTCATTGACATTAAGAAATATCTTACCAATCCCCCAATTCTGGTCACCCCGGTCATGGTAAGACCCTTCTACTGTACGTCCGTGCTATGGATCACTCTCGCGGTGCCCAGTTAGCTCAAAAAAGCGAAGCATGATACAAACAAGCAATCTACTACCTGAGCAAGACCATGATTGGTACCGAACATCGGTATAATATTATTGAAAAGGAGTGCCTTGCTCTAGTCTTTGCTATTCAAATGACCCAATGTAGTTGGGCAGACAATCCATGTCATCTTTAGGGTCAACATCCTCAGAGTCCTCACCACTAAGCCGAGAGTGCTAAACTCCCAGTTAGCTTCATAAGCAAGCCTATTATCGTCTTATGACATGGTGTTTGTCCCACAAAAGGCGGTTAAAGGACAAACGTTGACTGATTTCCTGATGGCAAATTCTGTGCCACAAACCTCAAAACTCTATGATGGTATTCCAAACGAGATCTTGGAGTCCAGTACGGTCATACAGTAGCCCATTTGACGAATTGTCTTTAACGATGATTCAAAAACAGGACCCAAAAGTGAAATCATTACAGGGGTAGGGATAGTCCTAGTCACTTCCGAGGGCCTGGTCATTCACTGTGCATATTCTCTCATGGAACCATGCACCAACAATATCGTTGAGTACAATGCCCTCATCATCGGACTCCAATTTACTAAATAGTTGATATTCGTTTACCTGGAGGCCTATGGTGACTCAAAGTTGGTAATAAATTAGGTTAGAGATCAATAAGACCTCCAACATAAGGATCTAGACCCCTACCATCAGGCGGCAGTCGACATAATTTCCATCTTTACTAGGTTCTTTATAGAACACATACGTCGGTTACAAAATCTGGAAGACAATGCTCTCGTTGGCCTCGTCGGTTCCTTAGCAGCCCATGTCGGGACTCAACACTCCGTCACTATGATTGGTCGAGAGTTGGTTTTTCGAAGAACAACTATGCATGTGTCTAAACTAGTCTTTCCAAGCAGACACTAACATTAACATCGGGGATTGGCGATTCTCGTTCATAGACTATGCAATCATGGAATCCTACCTGATGACCCGGTGGAAGCTACCTCCATCAGGAGACACTCGCTTCGGTATTGCTATAACACGGCTACTAAAATATTGTATCATCATTCTTATAACGGACTCCTCCTCCGATGCTTATCGGATGTCGAAGCAAAGGAGGTACTCTAGGAGGCGCATGATGGCACTTGCGGAGTTTACCAACCTGGTCCTAAGTTGCAGGACCGATTGCGGCATATAGACTACTATTAGCCTACAATGATGGCAGATGTTGTTGACTACGCTAAGAAATGTTAAGCATGTCAGCTCCATGCCGACTTCATCCATTAACCCTACGAATTCCTATACCCTATGGCTGTGGCTTGGCCATTTGAAGCATGGGAAATGGATATTATTGGACCGATCAGTTCTCCGTCCTCTAAAGGGCATTGGTACATCCTTGCCATCACCGAATAATTCCCTAACTGGGCAGAGGCGATACCACTAGTGGACTTGAAAACCTCAAACGTAGCCAGCTTTGTTAAGCACCACGTTATCTACTACTTCGGAATACCTCAGAGAATCATCCATGACAACGGCCCCTAGTTTGTGAGCCATGCCTTTCATCGATTTTGTGATAAATCGAATACAAAACGTAGCTTTGACATCCTACAATCCAGCAGCAAATAGGCTAGCAGAAGTGTTCAATAAGACAATCGTTGGACTACTCAAGAAGGTTATATCATCCAATAAATGCGACTGGAATGAAAGACTGGGCGAGTGTCTTTGGGCCTGTCGTACAAACGTCTAGATGCTAACTAGAAATGCACCATTCTCCTTTATTTACGGGAGCGAAGCGATACGTCTCCTGGAGATTCAAATTTGTCTCTATGGGTAGCAATCACTAATTGGTTAGCGGATGAAGACAATCAACATCATCAACTACACGAGTTAGAAGCATTGGACGAGAAGCATCTTCTAGTTGAGCAACGTATCAAGCTATATCAAGCTCGGATTTCCAGTGGCTTCAATAAAAAGGTCAAGAAAAGGACATTTCAAGTTGGTGACCTCGTGTTATCAGTAGGAAGACCGATGGTCATAACTCATAAGACGACAAGGAAATTCCAGCCTAAGTGGGAAGGTCCCTTCGTACGGGAGTCGGTGTACTATATCAGTACTTATCGACAGGCCAAAACCAATGGAGATATGCTAATGATGACGATCAATGGAAAATTTCTAAAGAAATAGAATATCTAGTTTTGGGCATATCTTTCTTTACCCCTAGCAGAAGTTCAACAAAATTCTTCGGCAGAAAACGATTATGTTCATATTACTTCCGAATCGTTCTCCACAGTCCCATCTCACTATGTTTGTTTAAACCACTGAGTGAGATATTTCTAAATCGAATATTTACCATGTCCATATTTACCTCTGAGTAAATGTTCTTACTTAAGCAACCCTTTGTCGCTACAAACCTTACATGAAAACACCTATGTTCACATTACCTCTGAATTGTTTTTATGTACCCATAGAGTCGTGTCTTTCTATGTTTCTATAACCTCTGAAAAATTCGACCCTGCTACTAAATTAAATGTTTACCATGTCCACATTACCTTTGGGTAAGCATCTCTAAAAAATTAACTCCTTACCGCCATGGTGTCAGCAATCCCACCTTACCATCTATGCCTAAGTTCAAGGCATGATATATATATGCTAAGAGCCACGAAATATCCCCATCGGAGTTGCTTCCACCATATCACGTTAAAACTATCTCTGATAGGATTCTCATCATCATCATCATCATCAAGTTCATAACAAATAAACAATAAAAGCACAAAGAAGTAAAGTCTTTATTTCTTTTCAAAGCAAAAAAAAAGAAAAAAAGGACCACAAGCAAAAATGAAGTTTTCCTAAAGAGGCACAAAATAAAGAAGCGCAAAAAAGGGCATCTACTTTCTAAGTCTGTTGACGTACAAGATCGTCGACCCGACGTTTCAGGAAGGCAACTCTTCGCCCGACAGACTCTTTAGCTCGGCGTTCTGCTTTTTGACGCCTCACCACCTCGTCTTCAAATTAAGTTATGCCCCAATAAGCATCCTCCAGCTCTACCTGACGGGTGCTCACACTTTTGGCCACTTGGGTCAAGGTCACGGATTGATGATGAAGAGACGACTTTTTGTCTACTGCCCGCTCCATTTTGACCTTTATGATAGCCAAATTTTCTTCCAGAAGCTGGATCTGCTCCTGGTAGTCTTCACAGTGCTTGCCAAAGTCTCCTGGAATTAGGCTTGGACTTCCTCTGCGGTACCCAAGTCCTCCACCTTCATTCCAATCTCGGCCACCTCACGTACAAGAGCGTCCCGACCTGACTGGTACTCGAAGACCTCAGTAGTCAGCATGCCTAACTCCTCCAACATCAAGGGTGAGAGGTCACGCTTTAAGCATTGGAGCTCCGAAAGATAAGCTTCCAACTCAGCTATTAAGGCCTCCAAGGCATTGGCCATTGCCTGGTAGCCAAGGAAAGCCCTGAGCGACACCAGTTGGAGTACCGTCATGGCCCTAGCCAGAGCAAAATTGCAACCACGCTCCAAGACACTAGTGACCCTCATCTCACGGTGGTGTAAATGGTCTCGATAATGAGCCCAGCATAGTCGTCCATGTCGGCTATAGTCATGGAAGTCATCAGAGATAACGCAATAGAGGATTTTGATGGAGGATGATAGGAGAAGAAGCAACTGTAGTTGCCACCGAACTCGAGTTCGTCACAGGAGCTAAAGGAGCAACGACCGTCGAACAAATAGAGGCCATAACTGGAGCAGCCACACTAGCCCCTGGTGCAACATGTCATAGTTCTGATACTACCACTTCAGAGATAGCCCTGCTGATGCTTCCCTAAGGGTTGTACCCTGGGTCGGGACCCTCCAAAGTCAAGGACTTCCCATCCCCAGGATCTGTCTTTGGTCCTCCAATCGGCAAAGGCTGATCTACTACCTCCACGATGATATTTTGTACAGCTGTCGGGTCAATCGATGCTTCTTTGGCAACCTCATCAACCTGATCTTCAACCGACGCCTCTTCGGCCGTCTCATCTTCGACTGCCTCCTCGGCCGCCTCATCAGTATAGGGAGGAGGCTCCTTTGAAGTCTCCTGGGCTGCATCATCACTGAACCGGGCCATCTTATCCGTCATTACCCCCGCAGGGGCTTCTTCTTGGGTACCTACAAAACTAAAGACCCGTAAGGAAAAATAAAGTAGACGAATAAGATATGAAGTTTCATAATGAACAAACTCGTTGGGGTGGAAGGTATGTAATCCTCCATTAACTCTGAAAAGTCTCTATGCTCGTTGTCAAAATAGATGGTCGGTGCAATGGAAGACTCCTCAACCTGCATAGCCCCTACAGTTCCTGCCAATGAAACCTTTTTTGGATCAACAATCTTCTCAGTTTCTATAGTCACTAGCTCCTCAACCTTGGAGGGCCCCTCAGCTTGGGCATCACTTTCAACCCCCGCCGATGGAGGGACTTTGGACGTTATATTTGTCTCAACCTTGACCGTTCCTTGGCAGTAGCTACCTTAGAAAGGTCCCCGGGGACTTGGAACTCATAATCGGTCAAGTCCTTCTTTGACCGTTTTGACTTCTACATAATCTGCACAAATAAAGTAAAAACAAGAAGAATAAGGAAAAATCCTAAAAATTAATAAACAATTTTTTATTCGAGGGTACCTTTGAAGGAGACCTTGTAGATGGTCCCTTCTTCTGCTCCATGGGCGATGAAGACGGCTTCTTCGATATAGTCATCTTATGAGCCACCTACTTTACCCTTTTAGACGGTGAAGAGCTCGCCTCTGTTGGGGTAGGCGTATTAAGGGCGAAAGTGCAGGGGCCTTTTCTTCTTCCGAGTAGGCATTGGATCCCTATGATGCCTCACCACCTGAAGGTAGACGATCTTTGACATGCTTGAGGATGGCCGGGGAAGCCTCCATCTTGGTCCCAACGATGAAGCTCCACTTTCGATTATAGTTCGTGAAAATTTGTTCTCTGAACAGTCCAACTTCACGGCGAAGTACAAAATGTGTGTCTCGGGCATACATACAGGTGCCGTGAAGATCGCTCCAGTACATCCGGCATTATAGTCGTGCTATGCATGGGCACCATCCAACAGGCTCCTTTTATAACCCAAGTAGTAGCTTGGGTTATCTATCATCATTTAGCTGCAGTCAAATTGACGTACAAACCGTCTCGGCAAATAAGGCTCCAAAAACACGTGGTTATGGTTCCTAACACCAAATACGACGGTCGGATAGATTGTATCCAACGAAAAGCTCCAGGCATTAGAGCAGTCACCTGGTCGCCCTTGTCTTCTAGTTCGTCCTACATAAAGAATCCCGAGTGAGAGAACAGAATCCTAAGAAAGTGATAGTCAGTCAAGTGACCTAGCCCCCATGTACAAATAGGGAAACCATGGTGAATCCACTTCTTTCGGCGATAGTAGCGCATGGAGGCGTCCCCGACCATATAACCTGTCACGACCCGCTCCCGAATAATTGTATACGAGTCGGACACGCCCAGCCTTCGTTGGTAGACACAAAAAAGTAAGATGTACAAGTCTAAGAAAATTTCCACTTAATCATGAAAAAACAACATCATCACAGCTTCTAGTTCGTCCCAGAATAGATCATCACAATCCACTAAGTCTTTTAATCAAATTATACAAAATCATTTGGAGACAAATCAGGTAAAAGTGACAACTATGAAATCCTGACGATATAAATATCCAGAGTAAAGTCACTAAATAAGTCTAGGCAATGAAGCTAAAACTAATCTCTGTAGCTTCTAAGTCCTGAATCCTGGTGTTATCCTGCTCAACTATGGCCACAAGTTCACCTGCAAAATATCAAGTCTGGAAAGGAGCAAAGTATAATCCCGACAAGAAACAATCTATAAAGTAATCTGAAATACACAAGTAATATTATAGACTAAACTACAATATGAAACAATAGTACAAGTACTGGAACAATGAACAAGACAATCAATGCAAAAGTAAATTAAAATATCAAACTAAGGTGTGACCGGCTGGAAACCACAATATCATAATAAGGTGCGGCTTAATCATATGTGAGGTGTACGATTAGGCTATTCACGATAACCTATCTAAGGGGTATGGTCACACACTAAACAATATTTCTTCAATTCCCGCAAAAAAATCAATAAGACACAATATGATCAATAAGACAACATATAATCGTATAAATCTCGTATCCAATATAAGAATAAGGAAGATGACAGAATATAAAGTAAAAGTTCAAGTCGGTGTACTTGCCTTGTCCTTAAAATCAATGAGTCTCAAAAGTCCACCTAGAATAGGGCAATAATAGAATAAGATCCAAACTGTCAATCTAGCTAACATTGCTACTATCCATATACTAGCTAACTACATATACTAACTAACAAAATTTAAGAATATATATATATATATATATATATATATATATATATATATATATATTATCTTTCATATTATCTTTCATATATATATATATATATATATATATATATATATATATATTATAGTTTTAATCAAAATAAATACTAGTGAAAATACTTTTAACTATATTTAGCAAAGAAATCATTTATGTTTAGAAAATACTTGCTAACTAAACTATTTATTAACCATAAACTAATTATCATATACTAGTTAACTACAAATTTATAATTAGCAAGAAGACAATATGTTACCATTTAGATAATAATTAGAGTTTAGATAACTGACAATTTACTTAATAGAATAGTACTAATTATATATAATAGTCAACTAACAAGAAATATTACTAGCAAATATTATTAGTCGAAAAGAGATACTACCAATATGATAACTACTATATAAACATTTTACTACATAATTTATTAAAGAACATAAATGATCATAATTAACAATAATATTGCTAACCAAACCTAGCCCAAGCTACTTCAGTCCCAAGTCCACACAATCCAGAGCCCAATACAATTTTCCTATTTTTCCTGCTGGGCTCCAAGTCTATTGGCCCAAAGACCAGCTTCTAGCCCAAACCTAGTTTTTTACTGCAGCGGTTAATCTGAATTCCTATTTCCTCTTGGCAGCACAAACATTCAACCCAACAGTTCTAAACCAACCCGGCCTACAGTTTTATATCAAAATCCTAACACTAACCCTTACTTTCTTTCTTCTCTCATTTCTTTTCTGCCGCCACTCTCAAAGAATAGAAACCCTAACCCGAATGTTCGTTCTCTCTTCTTCCTCACTTCATCTTCACTCACCACTCTCACAGAACAAAACCATAATCTCTCATCATCTATCCCCCCTCTAAGCGCAACTAAACCCTAACTCCACTACTCTGCTCTCCTTCAACCTCAAACACAAACCCTAAATTCCCTAAACTACTATTGATAAAACTAAAGAAGTACAAAAAGAAGCTGCAGTATGGAAGAAAGAAGAAGAAGGACCATCACCTGGCAAGGCGGCGTTCGATGCTGTGGTAGTAGCGCCACGGCCCTGGCTCAGTGACGTCAAATTTTGGTAGTGGCAATGACGACGGCTAGGCCATTCTGTGCTGGCATGCTACTCGAGGGAACATCGCGGTCTTCGAATGGTCGATGTCGTCCTTAAAGAGGCAGCAGGGTCTTCGAGGAGAAGGCTCGAAGATCGAAGAGGCATACGTGAATCGAGAAGGCACATTCAGCTTCAGCGATGGATGGATCTCGAGGTAGCAGCGGTCGCCCACGGAGGGAATGGCCAGATCTGGATTCGATCCAGCGGTGGATCAAACTTCGATGATCGTGTCGTGGCCTTACATGGCGAGGCAACTCCGATGAGGCATCGGCGATCTCGAAGTAGCACAGTGGCAGATCTAGCAGAGTTGACGGTGCTGCTAACTCCGGTTGGCTGATTTGTCAGGATCTGTAGGAAAAGACCATTTTTACAGCTCGAATGAGGCAGTCGGCTCGAAGTGGCTGCTCGAGCTTCGGCGGTGTCGACGAACTACTCCGACGGCTTTGATCTACGAGGAGTGGCGATCTTCGGTGATCTCCGGCAAAGTCACGGCGGTCAGAGGCGATGGCGCACAGCGATGCTCGTCGGAACAATAGCAGTACAGTGGAGAACAATATTAGAAATAAATAGTAGACCTGTCAGAAAAATAATAATTAAATTACAATGGGTCCAATTTTTATAATAAAATATTAGGGTGTTCTCCAAGATAGGTATAGTGGCACAGCCAGTAATCACAAATAGATCTGGTGCATTTAGAAGAAAATAGCAACTGCTTGTAACTAACTAGCAAATCTAATAACTAATCAATAACCAATCTTGTAAGTAATTAATTAGTTAATTAACTGTTAAATGGGCTTAATTTAGAGATAAATAAAACTTGCACTAAACCCCTCAGCCATGTCTGTTAACAGACTTGGCCTACCAATATTGTTACTGCCACTGTTACTAATTCACTTCAAGGGACTAAAGCCCAAACTCACTGCTTATTTCTCTTCTCTTCCAATTCTTCCCTAAATGCCAGCCCATCACTCCGGAGTTAACTTTCAACTCATTGTGATCTCAATGCCAAAATCTAACGCCAATGCTGCTGTTACTATTAATCATAAAAACCATAATTTGTAATAGTTCAAATGAAATAAAGATAATAATCACCATGATTAGTGTCACAATCCGCTCCCGAATAATCGGACATGAGTCGGACACGCCCAGCCTACGTTAGGAGATACAATGTAGTAAGTTTTACTAAGTATCTAATATCTTAAGTCACATCATGAAATCACATCACAACATCTAAACACGTGCTAAATAATACTATAAATCACCATGTCTTTATGATACAAAATTATCAAATTTAAAGGTAAACCTGTACAATAACGTTCCAACTCATCACTAATCTCCTCATAGCCTCCAGGCTACCTAACCATCATCCCGTCCTGTAAACCATAACGCCAAGGTAGAATGTCCCGGCACCTGCAACGAATCCAATCAGGAAAGGAGCAAAGTATAACCCCGACAAGAAGCACTAAACAATATAAACTGAAATGCATGAACAAGAATCACAATATGAACTATGGTACAAGATAGGAATATAAAACTGTGGTACATGAATAACAATGAAACTATAGTACCGGATCCAGAAACAATGAACTATACTATCAGTGTAACATGCATTTGAAATAACTATCAGAGTATATGACCGGCTGGGTAAACAATAAACAAGAGCACATGAATAATGGTACGGCTTAGAGTCCCACGTACACGGTGTGAGACATAAGCTATTAGTCAATGCCGAGCTAAAATAGGATTGGTCACATATCTGTAGTATTTCCCCACCCAATGTACAAGTAAAGAAAAACACTGAACAATGAACGATGAATGGTGAACGATGAACAATGAACAATCGTGTGTACAACGTGTCAATATGAGAACATGAAGCGAGACAGAAATACAGAGTAAAGGGTTCGAGTCGGTGTACTTGCCTTTGTCCTTGTAGTTCAAATGAGTCTTAAATTCTCCACCTAGAGTAGGATAAGAAAATAGGTTAATTTCTAACCATGGCAACTAGCTATCTATAAACTAACTAATTATGCTAACCACTGTTTAGTAACCTAATTATACGGTTAAGTTAAAGAGAACTATATATAATTGCCTCTACATATAATTAAAATAAATTATGACTAGATAGTAGCAAAACATTTGCTATAAAATATTACTAAGATCAAAATTATCTGTATCAGTATTAAATAATCATTTGTTAAACTAATTTACTAATAATATTTTAGATGACTATTAAAAAATAGAAACAGTTTAAAAGTATATCTAATGAATTACTAGAAATTAACAATTATTTATTGTTAGAAGAAATTTAAAAAATATTGGCCAACAAATACTATCCTAGCCCAAAGTAAACGAAGAGTTTTATTAAGAACAGTAGCTAAATCTCAAAGCCCCACCTATTGATAAATTCCCTTATTAAAATAAAATTAATCAAATTAAACTGGGGCTTGAAGCCAAAGCCCACAGCTACACAAAAAATCAGCATTAGTTCTATTTAAAAATTCAACATCTGGGCTTAGAGCCCGGCCCATATACTGACATTGGGCTCCAGCCCACATCTACATATTTAAGCAATTTAATAAAGGCTTTAAACCCAGCCTAGTGAAATTAGGGTTTAAATCCCTAATCAACTCAACTAAAAATGGAGAAATAGCAGCCACGAAATCAAATAAAGAAGGAGAAGAAGAGGAGCAGGAGAAGAGGCTCACGAGCGGTGCTCTCACCATTGGGACGGGGTTGGGCTCGGAGAGTTTCTGCTCGGCGGCACAATCCAAGACTCGTACGGTGCTTCCAGAAGCGGCAGAGATGAGAACACCGGTCATGAAGTTCAGATCTGACCGGATCTCGGAGGAGGCGGCTGACGAGGTAGAGCTTCGAGGAAGGTGTACGAATCTGGGGTTTGGCGGTCATCGGCTGGGCTGGACGTCGAGATTTAGGTCGCTGGCACTTGGCTCGGCATAGATGTGGACGACCACGGTATGGCGGAGCTCGGGAACTGGCGGAGGATGGCGGTTGTCGGGGAGAACAAGGAGGAGCAAAGGCGGGGTCGAGCGGAGCCAAGGGAATGGAGGTGGTGGTGTTCCTGACGAGATCTGTCAGATCTGCACTGACGGTTTGACGTCGGCCGATCTCGGTCGGGGCGGTGGTGGCATAGTACGGCGGAGGACTCAGCGCCGAGCGGTAGTTCACTCAGGTGAGCGATCTGTGTATTGGTGGTATTGGTAATGATGTTGTGGTGGTGTATTGATGTTGTTTGGCCAAAAATTGGTTGGATTTGAGTGTTCGATCTGTGTATTGGTGGTGATACTGGTGTGGTGTTACTAGTGATCGTGTGGTGGTGGCGATTGACAGGAAGGGAATGACGGTGTGGTTCCTGGTGATGCGGTGGGTTGCCGGACTGATGGGCTTGGGTGGTCGAGCGATGGGGTTTGGCCGGGATGGCCGTTGGTGGGGACAAGAGCAGAGAAGAGTGTGGAAAATGGCGAGATGGTGGTGATCGGACGGAGACCGGAGAGGGCCATGAAAGTTGTGATGCTAGGTTGGAACAGGTGATCGGTAGAGGATTGGCTGGAGGCGAAGTTCGTCGGAGTTGCTTGGCGGTGAGCGACGAACCGGCGGACAGAGCACCCGGACAGAAGAGAGAGAGAGAGGCAGTAGAGAGAGAGGAAGAGAGTGAATATTCTTGTAATAAGTATTGGGAGTCCCAATATTTAATAGGAAGAGAGTGGAGTGCTCCACAAGTAGAGTGGCAATGCTTGTAAATTGTAATAGATCTAGGCCCTATAGTGAAATGCTAACAACTAACCATAACTAACTCTATTAACAACTAATCAATCACTTAGGCCTAACTAAACACGTAAATAATAACTAATAACATATTTATTTACAAATACTTTCTAGAAATTTGGAAATTAAAATAAATAAAGCAATTATGACTAGATAGTTAATTAACTAACTAAATAATTAACTACTCTCTAGTCCAATACATATAGGCCCACAATCCAAGCCCGGAAGCTTGGTAGGCAAACCGATAATTAGATAATCAAATAATCTTGAATTTATAATAACAATAACTAGGATTAGAAATAAATCTAAACAACTCGAAAATGATTTTTATAGACTTTCCAAAATAATATCATTGATTTAAGATAAAATTTTAAATTTAGAAAAGGTTTTTATAACTCAAAAATTAGCTCCAAATTTTCTAAAACTAGAAATTCACAATCGCGATAGTTACAAATCTACCCCCCTACAAAAATTTCATCCTCGAAATATCAATTAACATGTTAGGTATAATCAAAAGTAACCTAAATGAGAAAATTTTGAAATTAGGTAAAATTGTTTGAACATTGAATCAGAATTAAAATACGATTTGCAAAATCTAGTTTATCCAGAAGTGATCAAAGTTTAAAACCTAGGCACAAAATGTTTTGTCACACTTAAACATGATCAAATCCAAATTTTTAGGTATAGTAAAATATCGACAAAATGATATAATCATGCATTAAATTCTAATTACGATAAAAAAAATTTTGTGACATAAGTAAAAAAGGATTAGTTATAACTAGCACATCTATGAAAATTTGAATCACTTAACTTGATTAGTAAAAAAAAATGTTCAAAGTTATTTAGGCTTGGTATCATCACAACTAATAGGACTACAAGTGCACTTATACGATCTATAAAAAAATGGTACGACTAAAAGTAGCTAAACAAAACTTCATAAATTTTTTTTATATATATAAGGCAAAATCAAATTCTAGAATCAATTTAAAACATGATCAAATCATCACTCCCTAATTTACCCCTCATATGCTTTGTCCCAGCGGCACTTAGGTGTATCGCCAATTCGTTGGTACGTATGTGGCCACGGCTCTGGAGACTAGCAACCACACCAAGACTCACTATGCCAAAATCTGCGTAGAACTCGACCTCAATTCCGAACCACCCAACTTTATTACGATAGGGCTGGGCAACCAGACCCACACCCAACAAATCCTCTACGATAACCACATCATGTTCTGTAACTACTGCCATTTAAGAGGGCACCTCACAAAGTACTGCCATCGTCTTCACCCAGAACTCAAGAAAAATCAGCCCGGAAAGACAACGTGCAAGCTGAGGGGAGGTCACCCTTGCCACCCCTCCTATCTCTTCCGAACTCGCACACTCGATTTGGCTCCAATAACGGCAAGTCAGACAAGAGCGAGCCCCCTAGCAAAGCCCTGATCCCCTTCAATACCCAACCCCTTACTTTCTCCAACCAATTCGATGTTCTAGATTCGGGAGACGCAAAAGTCCCATCGGAGATAGCTAGCCCCCAATACGATCTCGCCCTGACCAAGAATGCGCCCAACCCCCTAACTCGGAGGTGGTAGAGGCGATCACTGACACCAGCGATGCTGATCTACAGCACACCAACGATGACCCAGTTGAAGAAGCCCTTGCCATCCTCGAGCCTGACCAAGCTCGGAGAGGACTTCAGGTTCAAGCCGCAGGTTACCCCCTCCAGCAAGCTATTCTTCAGATTGGGAGCGCCAATGATTCCCTAGTCATCCCCTCTGAGGATCCCATCCTGGACTCCGATGGGGAATTGGTTGACCTCCCCACGGACCTACATGAGCAATCCACTCGTGACCCTCCCACCCCGACTAAGACAGTAGCGTCAACCTCATATGGGGACAACGCCAAGAAAGGAACTATCGAAACCACAACCATCCAAACCAGATCTGCCGCAAAGCAAAACAAAAAACCCTTCCACAACTTTATTAATGCTTAATATCCTATCATGGAATGTCCACGGTCTGGCGAACAAACCTATATTGAGAAGAATTTCCAGCCTTCGAAAAACCCACAAGATCGATATCCTCATTATTTTTGAACCCAAAATCCCCTCCAAAAGATAAAAATCATTCCAGCTACAGTTGGGCCTCCCCACGGCCATAGCAGGGAGAAACGATATTTGGATCCTCAGCACGAAGGACGTCAACATCGGGGTCATTCGCGACTCCTGGCAGGCCCTCTCCTGCTGGTTGGAACACCCCATGCTCCCAGAGCGCGCTATCCTCTCAGCGGTCCACGGCAGCTGTCATATTACTGAGCGAAAACACCTCTGGAACGAACTTCTTGACATCCATCTCCACCACATCAACTCTCCTTGGCTTTGCATTAGGGACTTTCATGCGATCACCTGCAGAGAAGAGAAAATCGGAGGCTGGCCCCCTCCCATATCAACTATGCAAGACTTCAACAACTTCATCTTCAATGCTCATCTCGCCTCTCTCCAGTTTACCGACAACGCTTTCACCTGGTACAACATGCAGGAAGGTGACCGTCGTCAATACTTCCGCCTGGATAGGGCCCTCACGAACGCTCAATGGCATGGAATGGGGATCAACACCCACCTATCCCATCTTATCTACTCCGAATCAGACCACGCCCCGCTGCCGGTTGAAATTAAAAACAATACTAATCCATTCAAAAAGAATTTCTAGTTCCTCGACTTCTGTGCTGAATACCCCCAATTTTTGGGCGTCTTAGCGGAAGCTTGGAATCGAGCGGAATGTCCCAATCCATTCATCCGGGTGAGCAACAAGCTCAAAGCAACGAGGAAAGACATGTCTAATTGGAGCAAACTAGCCTACGGGGATATTTTTCAAGCCGTTCGGGTTGCTGAGGACGATGTCACCCGTGTCGAAACCATATTCGCTTCAGACCGATCTCCGGCGACCAGGAAAGCCCTGAACCTCACCAAGGTTATGCTCAAATTCAGGCTCAAAGTGGAGACAGAATTCTGGAAGCAGAAAGCTAGGTTGAAATGGGACAGCAAGGGGGATAAAAACTCAAAATACTTCCATGCTTGCGTCAATGGTCGCAGACAGAAGCTATCGGTTCACCATACTGCTGATGACAATGGGAACATCATTACAGACCATAAGGGCATCCAAGCGGCCGCTGCGGACTTCTACTCTAAATTATTCTCCAAAGAGACGGTTCACAAAGATAGATCCTTCCTGGACTAAATTTCCCTACTCATTAATGACCCGATAACGTCCAGTTGGAACGTCCACCGACTGAACAGGAAGTGAAAGAAGCAGTGTGGGCTCTAAACGAGCACAGTGCTCCCGACCTGGACGGCTTTTCGGGGGTCGTCTTTCGCACCTATTGGGATATTATCAAGCAGGACATTACCGAAGCGGCTATTGCATTCTTCGAAGGAGCCACTTACCCCAAAGCCATCTCTAGTGCCAAGTTGATCCTTATCCCGAAAAAAGAAAACCCGGAGTACTTTCGTGACTTTCGACCCATCAGTCTCTGCACTTTCACCAATAAGATAATCTCCAAGATCATCGCTTCCAAAATGGCAGGAATTCTCCCCAAAATCATTTCTGAGGAGCAAAGCAGCTTTGTTCGTAGAAGGAACATCCAGGACAATATTATGCTGGCCCAAGAGTTAATCACTTGCATGAAGTTTTCAGCAAGAGGGGACAACATCGCCGTCAAAATCGACATGGAGAAAGCTTATGACAGACTGGATTGGCAATTTATGACCTGGGTCTTCAGGGCATTCGGATTCTCGGAAACTTGGACCAACATCGTATGGAGATCCATCAGCAACTCATGGTTCTCTACAGTTATCAACGGCCAAACCGAAGGGTTTTTCAAATCTAGTTGCGAAGTTAGACATAGAGACCCTCTATCCTCCACTGTCTTCATCATAGCTGCAGATGCTCTGAGTAGGAACCTTAACAATATGGTCAACACTCCGAACTTCCAGCACTATCACACATCCAGTGGATGTCCCATCATCACCCACCTAGCTTTCGTCGAAGATTTAATCATCTTCTCGTCCGGGGACATTGGGGAGATGGATGTGGTCCACGACACCCTGCAGAGGTACTCTAGATGTTTCGGCCAGAAGATCAATCCTTCAAAGAGCATTATCTATGCCCACCACAACATCAAAAGAGAGCACGCACTCAGTCTCTCCGACTTAACATCCTTCTCTGTTGCTCATCCTCCGTTCAACTACCTCGGTTGCCCCCTTGTGTACGGGAGATCCAACGTTGGCATCTTCGAGAACTAGATCACAAGAATCAGGAACAAACTTGAAGGGTGGCATAATGCCATCATATTCGCAGGCAGCAAGATGATCCTCATCAATCACGTGCTCACCTCCATCCCCATCCATACTTTGGCGGCGTGCTCACCGCCGAAGAAGGTTGTTTCCTTGATCGAGCAGATCTTTTGTAATTTCTTTTGGGGGCACAGCTATGGCCAAGACAAGCACCACTGGGCCAGTTGGGACTCCATGGCTCATCCTACCAAGGAGGGGGGTCTGGGATTTGTCTGCCATTGATTATAAAATTACAGAACAATTATATAGGAGGACTGAACTTAGACTCACAATACAAAATTGCTCGTACAAAGAAAGCCTAGGGACAAAAACCTAGGTACAACAGTCTAAGTACAATTGTTTATTTTTGATTCTGGAGGGTGACAATAGAGGCTCGGAAAAACGACGGCCGTTCTGCCTTACTCCTTGGACGATCAGACGTAGCCTTGGCTCCGGTGAAGAACTGCTCTCAAGATGGAAAGAGTCTTCTGTGCACGCATTTGTCTCTCTGTGTGTCTAGCCGGGTGGAGAGGATCTCTTTCGCAAGGGAATGGCACCTTGCTATATTTTTTTTCTGGTTTTGGATCGGGGATCTAAGATCTGCCCTCTTGCAAGGGAATGTCACCTTGCTATTTATAGGAGTGGGGTGTCATCATTAGGGTTTGCAATGATTACACTAAAAAGTCGACAGCTTGGGGATTTAATTGCCATTTTCCTTGATCCTATTTTGTTGGCAATTAATCTGGACCACTAATCTTGATTGCAGTAAATCTGGCCAATTAATGCTGATTGTGTCAAATCCGTACGGGTATTTAATATTGATTGTCATGATTCTTTGGAAGCTCGGATCTCCTGCCACGTATCGCGATTGCAATAAATCTGCTTTGATTCGAGTAATTATGATGATTGCACTAAATCAGGTTGTTGGGATTTGTTGATGACTCTTGATTGATTTGACACCACGTGTCCAACCGTCATTGTGCTGCGAGGCGTAGGGACGCGGGAGGGAACTGATCTTCTGCCACGTGTCTTAACCGTGAGCCACAGGAACAGGGTGTCTTGACAGAGCCGCATGAGGGTGGCTTCTCAGAATTTGAACCACATGAAGGTGGCAGTCGCATAAGTGTGGCCTTTGAAATCTGAGCCGCATGAGGGTGGTTTCCAATTAAATCGTATGAGACTGGCTACGTGTCAAGGCTGCATGGGCGTGGCCTCTCAGCAATTGAGCCGCATGGAGATGGTCCCCATGATCCGAGCCGCATGAGAGTAGCGGCCGCATGGAGGATGGTAGCCGCATAAGGGTGAATCCCCAACTGAACCGCATAAGGATCTTCGAGCTTTTGAGCCGCATGTTGAATCTGGGCCGCATGAAGCTCCCAGGAATTTTGAGCCGCATGAAGCTTCCTGGGTTCTGTGCCGCATGAAGAATGTTTCATGACCGAGCCGCATGAAGGACGTCTCATGACCGAGCCGCATGAGGAATGTCCCACGATCGAGCCACATGGAGAGTATCCCATGACCGAGCTGCATGAGAGATGTCTCTTAGTCGAACCGCATGAAGGACGTCTCATGACCAAGCTGCATAAGGAATATCTCATGACCGAGCCGCATGAAGGACGTCTCATGACTCGTATGAGGAATGTCTCGATCAACCTGTGCACTCGCTTTGTGGGCCCGGGTATCCCGAGCACACGAGTGCATAGGTATCATGTTTGCTCCTTGATGTGGGTCTACTAAAATCACTTACCCTCGATCTTTGTTGGGAGACTCTTGAGAACCACCCTGTCCGTTTGCCGCCGGAGGCTGGACACGGGCGTTTCTGTACAACTTTCCATCAGAGGCCCGCTTAACGGAACGCTCTTAATGGTCAGAGGTTGGGACAGCTGACTGAGCTCGACGAGCCCGCACTGCCCTAGACTTCTTCGACTTAGCACCCGAAGGTGCGTAATAGGAAGATTCCAAGTTTGGAAGGAGGGAAGAGAAGTTGGTGCCCTTTTCAAAGGAGGCAAGGGGGCTCTATTTATAGAATGGAGTGAGCCTTTCCTTTTTCTCCTTTCCGATGTGGGACTAAAAGCAATATTTTCCATGTTTCTACAAGTCCCCCTTCAAAGTTTTCAAATTAAAAATTTGGAATACTTTGAATAAGAAGCATGGAAAGTATAATTGTTTTGGTGTGGAGATCCTATCAGAGGTAGCATGGACGTGATAGGTTTGGGTACTTTCGCTGGGGATTTTGTGTGGACTTATCATCCTTGGCGTACCTTGGTTTTAGGTACGGATAATAAGTTGAGAGAGGGAACCATCATATTTACTCAGAGGTGGTATGAACGTGGTAAATATAAGGTTGATGGTAGAACTTTCCTACTCAGAGGTTATATGGACATGATAGGAGTGAACTCGAATGAGGATACATAGAACAACTCAGAGGTGCTATCAACGTGGAAGTTCTATGCATTGGGTGAAAGAATGCTATGGAACAGCTGGGCTCCTAAAGCATGTGATGTTGAGGAAAGATGTGGATGTACTAGGGGACCTAGTACGGCATTTGTGGTCAACAGAGGACATTTGTGGTCAACAGAGGACATTTGTGGGCCTATTATCCTTGGCGTCCCTGGGGGTTTTTTTTGGTACGGATAATAAGTCGAGAGAGAACCAACATACTTACTCAGAGGTAATGAGGACGTGGTAAACATGAGGGTTTCTTCGATGGAGCCTTCCCACTCAGAGGTAATAAGGACATGGCAGGAGTGGGCTCCATGAAGGGGACATAAAAACAACTCAGAGGTAATGAGGACGTGAAAGTTCTTATGTGAGGGACGGTTTATTTTTGATGGAAGGGAAACAACTCAGAGGTAACATCGACGTAGTTGTTTCGGAGAATTTGTGGATCTGTTACCCTTTTTGTGTACTGAAAGTACGGGTATTGGAACATAAGGAGAGAGCTCTTTTATGAAGAAAGTTCAGAGGTATTATCATACATGACTTACTACCTAAAAGATACGATATAGAGTCATCTGTAGTGACCAGAGTGTAAGTTCAGTGGTACCTGCGGGTGCATAACTCAACAATCCGGGAGATTTAGAGTCGGAATGTGAGTTCAGCGGTACGAGACGGTACGTAACTCATCATTCTAGGAGATTTGACGGCAGGATGTGAGTTCAGCGGTACCAGCGGGTACATAACTCAACATTTTTGGAAATTTGTAGGCGAGATGTGAGTTCAGCGGTACCAGTGGGTACATAACTCAACATTTTGGAAATTTATAGTCGGGGTGTGAGTTCAGCGGTACCAGCGGGTACGTAACTCATCACTTTGGCAGATTTGTAGTCGGGAAGTGAGTTCAGTGGTACCAGGGGGTACATAACCCATCAATCAGGGATATTTCGGGTCAGAGTGTAAGTTCAGCGATACCTACGAGTATATGACTCACAATCCGAGAGATAGTGTTGTTTAGACATAGTACTTCTTAAGGAACTTGCCATTGTTGTTTTTTGGTATTAGGGCATTTGCCCTTATCCTCTCCATCCGAGATATGCAGTCCCAGTTGGCGAGCTTTCTTCAACTTGTCCTCTGAGCTAGTGGCGTTGATGATGAAAGTCTTCCAGTCCTTAAACTGACTTTCGCCTATCCATAGACTGATCGTGGGAAGCAGCCTCTTTTGGCAAATTTCAATCAAGGAGGAATCAGGGTTGCCAGAAGGCAGCTTTATCGCGGTTTGGCGAAACCGCTCGATATAATTTCTTATTAGCTCCTTTTCTTCCTGAACAACGTCCATGAGAGTGGACATTGTCACGTCTTGTCCTACATCATAGAACCTCTCTAGGAACATGCGTTTGAAGTCGGTGAAGGAGTGGATGCAATTGTCCGGCAAGTTGTGGTACCAGTCGAAGGCGACCCCTTCCAAGGCTCCGATGAACAGTCGCGTAAGGATGGCATCGTCATGAGGCAGATGGTCGGTTGTGACTTCAAAGTAGGTGATGTACCTGCTTGTAGATGTCTTCCCATCATATAGATTAATGTGGAATGGTTTATATTTTGGTGAGGGAACATCTCTCCACGCAACGGGATATGGTTGTCGTATCCTGAGGTCTTGGCAAGTTTCTCAGACTTGGAACATAGCCCGGAGCTCTTGGACCTCTTTTCTTACCTCCCTGGCTTCTTCGACAGCGGTGGGAGCCGATATTTCAGGAGAATTATCGCCTGGGTTTGGTGCAGCTGAGTTCGAGTCCGCATTGACCGCGGGACCCAAGTTTGTTTGGCCAGGTGTTCTTTCTTGCAGAGTTGGAAGGGCCGCTTTGATCTCGTCCACAGACTTGACCAAAGCATGTAGTATGGCCTCCAGAGTGTCGATGTGTTGGCGATCACTGGGACCCTCTTGGTTACTGTCCGTCATAAATACCGTCCTTATATGATGAGAAAAGGAAGGAACGATAGAAGACGTGCCCTCTGAGTCGTACCCTCGTACAGAGAAGTCGTCAGGGTATGTGGGAATGTTCTCCTCTGGTTCGGACTCGGAAAGGGTGGTACCCCGGCTTCAGAGCTTGCCTCGTCTTGAGAATTGTGGACGTCCTCAGGGACGTCGGGATCTGCTACATCTGTTGGGTGAACCACTTCCCCCGGTCTATCTTCTTGGAACACCGGGTTGTTGTGGATATTTGGAGGAATGCTACCCCCAGCTCCAGTGTCTCCCATAGATGTGGACGAATCTCCCAGTGTGGCAGATTTCGTCTTTGAGCGGGTACCTTGGTAAACTCCTCCTGCAACAGTGGTAGACAATCGTTTAGAAGAAATTTTCTTGGTTACGCCGGTTGAAATTTTTGGGATGGAGACATTTGTTTTCTTCCCTCTTTCGCTGCCTGGAATCTTCATAGCAGAATTGCAAGAGGCGATGAGAAGCACCTCATCTTCTGAGTTTGGGTGTTGCAGCCTTTGGAATACAGACCGTCGGTCTTTTAGTGCTGCTGGCTTGTTGCAGCAACAGTTGACTATGACTTGGGTGCAATGATGTCCTTGACAGGTCTCTTTGCACGCCAAGTCTTCGTCTCTTTCCTTGCGCTTGTGAAGAATCACGTTGCACGAGTCACCTGCTTTGTGGGCTGATGAGTGCATTATCCTCCTGCCTGCTCCCTGATGTGGGGGTGGCGTGAGTACTTGCCCATGATCCTTGTTAGGAGATTCTTAAAAACTATCTCGTTCATTGGCCGCCAGGGGCTGGATACGGGTAGTTCTGTATAACTTCCCATCAGGGGCCCGAGTAATAGTCATCGGGATGCCCTGGTAGTCAGAAGTTGGGATAGCCGACTAAGCTCGTCGAGCCCGCGCTGCCCGAGACTTCTTCCTTCTAGTACCAGTGAGTGCATTGTAGGAAGAGTCCAAGCTGGTCACAACAGAGTCTGGCATATGCTCAAGAGAGACTTCGTGGTCAGGACCGTATGAGTGACGGTCAAAGACTGACCGTGAGCCGCATGGAGTATATAGTATGCGGCTGGTATCGGTGGCCGTGCAGGCTGTCTGCATGCGGCGGATATGCGTGGCCGCATGACCTTTCTGTATACGGCTAGGAGTCGTGGCCGTGCAGGCTGTCTGCATGCGGCTGGAATTTCTGACCGCATGGGCTTTCTGCATGCGGCTGAAAGTCATGG
Source organism: Iris pallida (assembly GCA_029216955.1). Lineage (NCBI taxonomy): Eukaryota > Viridiplantae > Streptophyta > Magnoliopsida > Asparagales > Iridaceae > Iris > Iris pallida. The sequence goes on from JANAVB010007600.1 coordinate 4,556,098, forward strand.
CCGTGCGGGCTGTCTACATGCGGCTGGAAGTTCTGACCGCATGGGCTTTCTGTATGCGGCTGAAAGTCATGGTCGTGCAGGCTGTCTGCATGCGGCAGGAAGTTCTGGCCGCATGGGCTTTCTACATGCGGCTGACAGTTGCGGCCGCATGAGCCTTCATGCGGCTGGCGCCCTTATACGGCTTGGATTGCACAGAGTTCCTCTTTGCCCCTACAAGTTCGGCATCATAGTATTTTCTTCTACCAGACTTGGGGACAGCAGAGTCTTCTGTGATCTGAAGTGGAGCCGCAGGCGAGACTTCTCCGTTGTCTCGGGCAACAGAGAGTACTTCTTCGAAAGCTTGGGGAGGAGCGAAATTTTTGGATCTCCACTCCCTGCGGGCCTTCTTCGTGCGGGCTCGCCGCTGGACAGGGCCAGCGCTCCCGTCGGAGAGCATTTCTTCAAACGCTTGTTGGTCGAACCGGGCGACCAACATTTGTTGAGTGGAGCCAAGTTTGGCTGCATTTGATTGCGTCACCAACTCCTCAGCCGTGGAGAAGTTAGTCCCCAGCAGAGTCGCCATCGTGTTTGCCATTGATTGTAAAAGTACAGAATAATTATATAGGAGGACTGAACTTAGACTTACAATACAAACTCGCTCGTACAAAGAAAGCCTAGGGACGAAAACCTAGGTACAGCAGTCTAAGTACGATTGTTTATTTTTGATTCTGGAGGGTGACGATAGAGGCTCGAGAAAGCGACGGCCGCTCTGCTTTACTCCTTGGACGATCAGACGTAGCCTTGGCTCCGGTGAAGAACTGCTCTCAAGATGGGAAGACTCTTCTGTGCGCGCCTTTGTCTCTCTGTGTGTCCAGCCGGGTGGAGAGGATCTCTTTCGCAAGGGAATGACACCTTGCTATATTTTTTTTTCTGGTTTTGGATCGGGGATCTGAGATCTGCCCTCTTGCAAGGGAATGACACCTTGCTATTTATAGGAGTAGGGTGTCATCATTAGGGTTTGCAATAATTACCCTAAAAAGTTGGCAGCTTGGGGATTTAATTGCCATTTTCCTTGATCCTATTTTGTTGGCAATTAATCTGGACCACTAATCTTGATTGCAGTAAATCTGGCCAATTAATGCTGATTGTGTCAAATCCGTACGGGTATCTCATGTTGATTGTCATGAATCTTTGGAAGCTCGGATCTCCTGCCACGTGTCGCAATTGCAATAAATCTGCTTTGATTCGGGTAATTATGATGATTGCACTAAATGAGGTTATTGGAATTTGTTGATGACTCTTGATTGATTTGACGTCACGTGTCCAACCATCATTGTGCTGTGAGGCATAGAGACGCCGGAGGGAACTGATCTTCTGCACGTGTCTTAACCGCGAGCCACAGGGACAGGGTGTCTTGACAGAGCCGCATGAGGGTGGCTTCTCAGGATTTGAACCGCATAAAGGTGGCAGCCACATAAGTGTGGCCTCTAAAATCTGAGCCGCATGAGGGTGGTTTCCAATTGAACCGCATGAGACTGGCCACGTATCAAGGCTGCATGGGCGTGGCCTCTCAGCATTTGAGCTGCATGGAGATGGTCCCCATGATCTGAGCCGCATGAGAGTAGCGGTCGCATGGGGGATGGTAGCCACATAAGGGTGAACCCCCAACTGAACCGCATAAGGATCTTCGAGCTTTTGAGTCGCATGTTGAATCTGGGCCGCATGAAGCTCCCAGGGATTTTGAGCCGCATGAAGCTTTCTGGGTTCTGTGCCGCATGAAGAATATTTCATGACCGAGCCGCATGAAGGACGTCTCATGACCGAGCCGCATGAGGAATATCCCATGACCGAGCCGCATGGAGAGTGTCCTATGACCGAGCTGCATGAGAGATGTCTCATAGCCGAGCCGCATGAAGGACGTCTCATGACCGAGCCGCATGAGGAATGTCTCATGACTGAGCCGCATGAAGGACGTCTCATGACTCGCATAAGAAATGTCTCGATCAACCTGTGCACTCGCTTTGTGGGCCCGGGTATCTCGAGCACACGAGTGCATAGGTATCATGTTTGCTCCCTGATGTGGGTCTAGTAAAATTACTTGCCTTCGATCTTTGTTGGGAGACTCTCGAGAACCACCCTGTCCGTTTGCCGCCGGGGGCTGGACACGGGCGTTTTTGTACAACTTTCTATCAGAGGCCCGCTTAGCGGGACGCTCTTGATGGTCAGTGGTTGGGACAGCTGACTGAGCTCGACGAGCCCGCACTGCCCTAGACTTCTTCGACTTAGCACCCGAAGGTGCGTAACAGAAAGAGTCCAAGTTTGGAAGGAGGGAAGAGAAGTGGGTGCCCTTTTCAAAGGAGGCAAGGGGGCTCTATTTATAGAATGGAGTGAGCCTTTTCTTTTTCTCCTTTCCGATGTGGGACTAAAAGCAATATTTTCCATGCTTCTACAGGATTTACCAAACTCACTCACATCGTTAAAGCTTTCTCAATGAAATTGTGGTGGAAGCTCCGCTCGAGCGAGAACTTATGGACCAGGTTTATGACGGCCAGGTACTTCAAGCACATCCACCCCTCCGCGGCCGTAGCCAACAGCAGATCTTCAGCGGCTTGGCGTCGTATCCTTATCAGACGTGACCTTGCCGAGCCTGCGATGAAACTACACCTGGGGGTCGGCGATTCGAATCCTTTTCTAGAGAGATGGATCGGGGACAGCTTGATCCCGTGCCTCACAGTGACTCCCAGAGATAGTAGGATCAGAGACTTGTGGAGCTCCAGTACTAACGACTGGAACTGGGACAAGATTCACGAATGGTCAGGTAACAAAACGATAGAAAGCATATGCCTGAACGGTTTGAGAATCGGTCACGATGTCGACGCGCTGAGATGGACGCTCGAGGCCTCCAGAGCATTCTCGGTGAGGTCAGCGAGAATTGCTATCCGAGGGATCGGGCAGCCGCATCTTACCTTAGAGCGCTTTTGGCATACCTGCATCCCTAGGAAGTGGTCTTTCCTCATGTGGAGAGTCAATAAAAAGAAACTGCCTACTGACGAGATCCTCAACACCATTGGGATTAGCTTAGTATCAGCCTGCACTTGCTGCTCCGACCGTCAGATGGAGACCATTGACCACATCTTCTGTCAAGGGAGCCTACCAGGCAGTATATGGAGGACCCTTAACCAGCTCTACAAGATTGTTCCGGGTGGTCGACGCTTCCACGATCTGGCGACCTCCTGGGGTTCCGACTCCCACGGCCACCAAATCGTCGCAACGGCCGCCACGTGGGCAATTTGGAAGAACCAGAACAAGGCGAGATACGAAGGGCTCCAATACTCAGCCGACCAGCTCATCCGAGAAGTCTTCCGCCAATGCCGTAAACGGAGCACCCTATGCTCCCACAGTACGAGAGCATTCTGGTCCTCGATCCACCCCTAGCTCTTGGTGGTCGAGTTGTCTCTCCCCCTCTTAGTTCCTTTTGGTGGTATACTTATATGGGCTTTGTCTTTTTGTGCCTTGTATACATGGTCAGGCTTCGGCATTTTGAGCCTTGATTAATAAAATGAGGGGGTTTTTCAAATATATATATATATATATATATATATATATATATTATATATATATATATATATATATATATATATATATAAAATATATATATATATATAAAACATATATATATCTCATTCTAGATATGTCTAAATAGAGGAATACATATAAATGCATATAAACCAATTTCTCGCGAGAGGTTGAGTTCTCGCGAGATGCTTTCCTTAGTGTGAACCCGACCCCCATAAGCATAGAAACGGTAACTAAAGCCCAGGGTCGGATTAAGAAGATCTGTTCAAAAATCTCGGCCAAATCTCCTCAAACTAATTCACCTAAATCTATACTGGAATCACTATAGATTAACCTAAAAACCTGATTAAATCATATGGATTTCCAGATTTGAGATCAAGTGTAAATAAAACACTCGAAAACCCTATTTTTTGTCTGCAACCTTAAACCAAAGCTCTTAATCGTCTCTATCGACTTTCGAAGAACCAAGAGGACCCTACAACCCTTAGCGACCACCTGAGATCACCACATAAGCGTCGAAGCTCTACCGCACCTGTCCCTGACCACTACAAACAGAGTAGACTCAGTTTTGAAATACCGAGAGGTACTCCCCTTCATAACCAAATTTCAAACTAGTTAATTGATTAATTTCAATTTCGTAAACTCTTACAGAAGCCCTATACGACCCTACAGAGATCCCATCAAATAGATTCATATATGGTCAAGCCATCAATCCGAAAAACCGATGCCAACTCGATAGAAAACTGTTTCAAGAAACAGTTTACGGACAGTCTACGTATTGGACTATTTATAAACTAGCTAATTACTTCGTACATATTCGTCATCTCAAGACGAAACTTATGCCAACAAGACCGTGTTATTTTTTTGGTCATGTATGCCAAGTTTGGTCCGATTCTGAGAAGGTCGATCAGAACGCTGTTCTGGTAGGACCGCGACCCGATCTGATGGGCAAATTTGTGCACGGCCTACCGGAATCTAACTTTGAACATAGTGTTGGGTTCATATCGTCAAACCAGACCCATAAAAATATAGTTTGATGACTTTAGAGAACGTAGATGCTGGCACGCTTTTCGGTGCAAAGCGGTTACAACGGCGGATATCATTTTGATCCAAAATTATAGTTTTACCCCTGTGTCCAAAATTAGACTTATGGGTAGGCTATCCTAGCTAATTTAACTATTCTAAACATGTTGATCATATCTGTTTCAGCCCCCGGAGACTGTTGTGAGAGTTTGACTTTTATGGCTCGTCGATTGACCGGATAATGTTGGTTCTACGTGCTATCACCAGACAAGTATACCTTGCCTTTCTTTACAATTATATACATGCTTATTTCCTTCTTCTTGGTTACATTTCATTACTAGTTTATTTCGTTGATTGGTGATATGCGTTCCTTCATATTATGCATATTAGTTTAGTTGTCTCGTTCGTATCGTCATTGTTCATGGTTCGATATTGTAGTTCATACCGGATTTGTTCGCACATGTACCTTGATTGAGTCGTATCACATCGTAGGATGAGTGCGTCATAACTAAACTGATATTCCTATTTTCTTTTATTCTCAACCTACGAGTCCACACTAGGGGCGAGGGTTGACTGCTTGAAATTACCTGCGAGTCCACACTAGGGACGAGGGTGATTGCCTTGAACTAACCTGCGAGTCCACACTAGGGGCGAGGGTTAATGATTTGTTCCATACCTGCACGTCTAAAATAGGGGCATGGGTTTGGTTATCCGTTGATCTCTTGACATGTGTTCACTTGTTTTCTTCCAGCAGTTCATTTATGCGTAGTTGTTCTCAAATTCATGTTTCATAGTTGCTTAGTCCCATCCGGTTTATATCCTGGTTTTTCTATGCATGATATACTGTTAGCTAGGCATGTTTTATGTATCTTACTAGTCCCCTGAGGACCTGATGATCTCTTCAGGTAGTTGATTGCACGGAGTTAGTTAGCTGATCATGATGGTAGTTGATTACTTCAGACTCAGGTATCTTTCGTGATTATATATTTACATCCGTTATTTGTAGTCTGCTTATTAGCCTAGTTTTATGGACTCATGTTATTTCTTTGGAGTCTAATCGGATATATATGCTAGTGGGCTGCTGACCATGAACCATAATATTCATTCTTATTTTATATTCTTCTTTTGGATTGATATATAGTTTAACTTACCATATTTGACATGATATCCTATTTTGGACATCGTATACGTATTCGAGTTGGTCTGGAGTTCACATGATACGTAGCTAGCTTACGCACGCACTCGTATCCCAAAAAACGGGTGTGGGTCAAGATAAGTTTTTTTGGTAGCCCATGTAGGTTGAGCATATCGTATCGGTTACGTAACTGTACTGATAAGAGCCTGCCAATAGGAATAAACCAAGATAGGATCTCAATCCACAACAGAGTACAAATTCCTCTTTTAATTCAATTATCTCACCTGGCCTTCGCAGTTATACTCGTTTTTTCTCTTGACATCACTATCATTGTTTGTCGTCTCCCCTATTTCGGAGAGATAATGCTCGTGCTTGGTATAAGTTAGAAATTATTAAAAATAAATATCACTTTGGTATATTATGTTATAATTAGTTGCTTGTTATTACTTGTTTTATATATGCCTTTGTAGGTAGGTAAGAGAATGATAGATATGCTATAAACTAGGGGTACATAGTTGTATTAGAAGTATTCTAAGGATAACCAATATTAGATGAACAAAAAATGGGTGAATATTCCTTCAGTACATTGTATTATTAGTTGCTTATTTTATATATAAAAAGGGGGGTTAGTATGGATAAGGAGTATGATGGATGTTATAAGGCATTGGTATAAATTAGTATTTTAATTTTATGAACGATAGCAACTTATTTCTTGGAATATGAAATCTTCTGAGCATCTTCGATGAGTAGGATGATCAAAGGTATTGGTATAAATTAGTAATTCATTGTTATGAACGATAGCAACTTATTTCTTGGAATATGAAATCTTATGAGCGTCTTCGATGAGTAGGATGATCAAAGGTGGGTAGAAAGTTAAGGTAAATTTTTTGTGATATTAGATTATGATAAATGGAGGAAAAATTGGAAAAAAAAAATATATAGTAGTAGATTTTGTAAGTTGTATATACAAAAAAAATTGAGGAGATGTGTATTTTGATTTTAGACTTTGAGGAAGTTTTTTTTATATACTCTTGTGTTCGGAATATACAATGGTTAGATCTAGGCTAGAGAGAAGTTCTCCAAGGTTTAAAGGTTATTTGAGGAATAAGTTAGTAATAAATTTTATAATTTTGAGAATATTATGATTGGAGTTAAATTTTAAATTTTCGAAGAGTTTAATTTTTAAGGAGTCTAAATTTTAAACTTTGAGAAATTCGTCTTTGGAAGAGATGAAATTTCGAGAACGAAATTCTTTTAAGGTGGGTAGATTTGTAATCCTTCTTCCTGAATTTTTAGAATATTTTTTATTATTTATTTGAATTAAATAGAAAATTTGGAATTTTATAAATATTTTAATTAGTTAATTATTATTATAGAAGGTCTTAGTTATGGTTAAGGTTTGGAGTGCCAGATGACTAGAAATCATGGCACGGATAGTGCAGTTGCGTGCTTTGACTAATGTTTTAGCCGTGGTAGGAAAGGTCGAGCCATATGTGTGTTCTAACTAGGAAAACCAGGCAAAGTTGTGATTTAAACTTTTAGAAGACCCGGTTGTACCAATTTAGTTCGGTCCTGACCCGACCCCGACCTAAGCCCATGTAAGCATGTACTGCGTCCAGAGGTGCCCATGTCGATATATATTTTGAGTATATACTTCGTACCTTATTCTAAATGGCCTAGTAAATATTTCTCTAAATAATTGTCTTGCACATATATATGTAATATCAACATATTGATACTGATGGGATTTTTTTTTTGGAAATATGATAAGTTACTAAATATACCTTTAGTTTTGGAAAAATAGGCTAGAAATACATGTGCATAGAAAACGCATGATAGTATATATTAGGTTATATGTATATATAACTAAAAAAAATGTAACTAAAAGAATATGTATTGTTATTATTATTATAGAAATACGTATAAGTTGGATGTATAGGTACATAAATAGAGTTTCATGTATAAAAGATTTTGTATATGTTGCAACTATTTGATTATATATTTTAAAATATTTCTTGTGCATATATATATCATTCTAGATATGTCTAAATATAGGATTACATATAAATGCATATAAACCAGTTTCTCGTGAGAGGTTGAGTTCTCGCGAGGTGCTTTCCTTACTGTGAACCCGACCCCAATAGGCATAGAAACGGGAACTCAAGCCCAGGGACGGATTAAGAAGATCTGTTCAAAAATGTCGGCCAAATCTCTTCAAATTGATTCACCTAAATACATACTAGAATCACTATAGATTAACCTAAAAACCTGATTAACAGATGGGGATCCAGATTTGAGATCGAGTGTAAATGAAATACTTGAAAACCCTTTTTTTTCATCCGCAACCCAAAACCATGCTATTAATTGTCTCTATCAACTTTTAAAGAACCATGATGCCCCTACAACCCTTTTTGACCACCTGAGATCGCAACACAAGTGCCAGAGTGCCGCCACACCTGCCCCTGAGCACCACTGAGTAGACTCCGTTTTGAAACACAGAGAGGTACTCTCCTTCGTAACCAAATTTTACCCTAGTTAATTGATCAATTTCCATTTTGTAAACTCCTATATAAGTCCTATACGACCCTCTAGAGATCCCAATAAATAGATTCATATATGGTCAAGCATCAATCCAGAAATTCGATGCCAAGTCGATAAAAAACTGTTTCAAAAATAGTTTATGGACAGTCCACGAACCTCTATTTCTTGATAAATTCTAGTCAACATGATAACTATTTAGGAAACCTAATTGAACACCCTTGTAGCCAACATCTAGGGCTGCAAAACCCTTTTTGTAACTTTCAAATTGATTCCTTGTGCATCGTGTTGTTCGATCACAAAAATCAAGAAAAACCATAGTAAAACAGTTTAGAAAACTAGAATTTCCACCAATATGACGTGCACCCCGACAAACTAGGCAACGTGGTCACAACCCATGAGCATCAAAAGACGCATATGGACGTTGTCGACGTGTAGAATTCGAAGAAACTCAATTTTGTTGTATGTTCGTGACAAAATTGAGGCGTATCCGTCGAGATACCCCGTATCGATCTATTTGCAAACGAGCCAATTACGTCATGCACCTTTGTCATCTCAAGACGAAACTTGTGCCAACACGATCATGTCATTTTTTGGTCCTGTATGCCTAGTTTGGTCCGATTCTGAGAAGGTTGACCGAAACGTTGTTTTGGCGGGCCTGCGACCCGATCCGACGGGCAAATTTGTGCATGGTCCACCGAAATTCAACTTTGGATATACGGTTGGGTTCATATCATCAAACCGGACTCGTAGATATATAGTTTGTTGACTTTAGAGACTGTAGATACTAGCACGTATTTCGGTACAAAGCGGGTCAAACGGCGGGCATCATTTTGACCCAAAATTACTATTTTACCTTTGTGTCCAAAATTTAACTTATGGGTAGGGTATCTTAGCTAATTTGACTATTCTTAACACGTTGGTAATATCTGTTTCAGCCTCCGGAGACTGTTGTGAGAGTTTGACTTTTGTGGCTCGTCGTTTGACTGAATAATGTTGGTTCTACATGCTATCACCAGGAAAGTATACCTTGCCTTTATTTACAGTTATATACTTGCTTATATTCTTCTTCTTGGTGACAAGTCATTACTAGTTTATTTCGTTGATTGGTGATATGTGTTCCTTTATATTATGCATATTAGTTTAGTTGTCTCGTTCATATCGTTATTGTTCATGGTTCGATATTGTAGTTCATACCAGATTTGTTTTCATATATACCTTGACTGAGTCGTATCGTGTTGTAGGACGAGTACGTCATAACTGATATGTTATTCCCATTTTTGTTTATTCTCAACCTACGAGTCCATACTAGGGGCGAGGGTTGACTATTTGAAATCACCTGCGAGTCCACACTAGGGGCGAGTGTGATTGCCTTGAACTAACTTGCGAGCCCACACTAGGGGCGAGGGTTAGTAATTTTTTTCCAAACCTGCGAGTCCACACTAGGGGCGAGGGTTTGGTTATCCGTCGATCTCTTGACATGTATTCACTTATTTTTTTTTCAGCAGTTTATTTATGCGTAGTTGTTCTCAAATTTATGTTTTATAGTTGCTTAGTCCCTTTCTGTTTATATCCTGGGTTTTTTTATAGATGATATACTATTAGATATGCTTGTTTTATGTATCTTGCTAGTTTCTTAAGGACTTGATGATCTCTTCAGGTAGTTGATTGCATGGAGTTAGTTAGCTGATCTTGATGGTAGTTGATTACTTCAGACTCAGGTATCTTTCGTGATTACATATTTACATCCATTATTTGCACTCTAATTGTTATCATAGTTTTATAAACTCATGTTATTTCTTTGGAGTCTAATCAGACATATGTGCTAGTGGACTGCAGACCATGAACCATAATATTTATTCTTGTTTTTTATTCTTCTTCTGGATTGAGATATAGTTTAACTTACCATATTATACATAATACCCTATTCTGGACAGCGTATACGTATTCGAGTTGGGCTAGAGTCCGCTTGATACGTAGCTGTCTTGTGCACGCACTCGCATCCCAAAAAGCGGGTGCGGATCGTGACAACTTGCCTTAGGGTTTATCACCTTGCATAGGTCAGTCGAGGAAAAGTTTACCTTTACATCTTCCGTATGCGATCTGGTGGACCGAACGTATAGGCACACAGATAAAGTTTTTAGGGTCTAGCCCATCTCATGCGCACGACTAGGTCAGCTTCGTGAGTCTTCCTTCTATAGCTTCCAGTCAGAAGTGTGTGTTACTATCAATGACGCATGTTAACAGTTCACAGGAAGGATATTTATCGGAGTCCGTCCAGCTCATACTGTCTTAGATTTTTTTCAGACTGATGCTTACTGATGCATAGTATAGAGAGTCCATACCATACCCAAAAGGATGGTTATGGGAGATGCTGCGGTAGACCGACTTTCCCTTTTCTTTCTTTGTGCTCCTTCATCAAGGAGGACCGGTATAGAATCTCTGTCGTCACCATCCACTAGAGGCTTTGTGTAGCTTAATTTAGACACGACGTGTCCTTATGCCTTCTGCTGATGGCACGAGATTGGATAGTGTCACGACCCGCACCCGGATATACGGGTACGAATACGTGGGCTACGCCCAGCCTACGACGCAGTATCGGCGGTAGAGCGCTGTCAAGTATACTAAACTAACTATAACATCTAATGATTCATAACTAGAAATGTACTCATGTCACATCACGAAAACTAAGGAAGATAAGACAAGAAATAATAACAATATCACTAGAACAACTAGAATCTATAATGATCATAAGACAGGAAATAAAGAAGGAACAACAAGACTAACTAGGATGACTACCAGGCAACTCACATAGAAGAATAGTGAGATCCACCTCAGCTAGCAACATCATGAAGTCCAATACTGAGGGCACAACTACTCCTAAAATTTTGTCAACATATCCGGTCAGGATGGAACGAGTACATATATCTCATAACAGATCTCAAGATAGAATAAAAGCCATAAGACTGTGAATAAAGCATATACAATAAAATCATGGAGTGTACATTTATGTATCATGGCATGGTAAGCTGTAAAGATAGAGCTAGAACAGGAAAGTAGAACTGATCATGGTATACACACAAATCAGGGTAAGCTATCTATCCAATATGTGTGAGTAGTAGTTTCAGCTTGTGACCGGCTTGGGCACCTGTAAGAACTGGCCTGGCTAGTCATAAGTGCGGTATATGACTAATACTGTTCGGGAATGCATGATGGATTTGATCACAGGCATACGCTACTACTCTTCCACCCCCAATTGGTAGAATGGATCCAAACAGGATACGTCACTGCACGGGATTCTAATGAGAAGGGAGCAAGTCTTCTCTAGAATCGGTGACCATATATTGTGCAAGAGCTACAAGGGAGCTTGCACAATATATCCCAAGCTAACAAGGAGCAACATCTCTCGTCGAGATCCAGGAATACCAATCCGTGAGAATCACGTGTCAGGAATAAGCATATCTACACAATGTACATGAATTGTAACAGTTATCATAAATTGGGAAACAGTTATCAGAGAATGTACTCGCCTGTGATATGGTGGAATATGTCAACTGAGTCCAAGAACAGTGTCTCGAGGTTCTATAGGTGAAAATACTGTATCAATACTATGTTTAAGAAGTAAAGTCAAATCAAATTAAATCCTATTAAGTCATTCTAGGTCAGGACACGTCAAACTAGAATGTACAGGGTCAACCTAAGTCATATTAGGCCTAACCAGGTCAAACTGGGTCAATGCAAGTCAAACAAAATTAAACTAGGCTGATTTAAGTCAACAGTTGACTTACATTTGACTTTTGGTCAACTGGTCAACTCTGGTCAACCCTAGGCCAACTTTAGGTCAACTTAGGTCAATGGTGACTAACACTTGACTTTTGGTCAACTGTTCAACTCTAATGGAATTTGGGACTAGATTGGGTAAAGTGTTGACCCATGGTTGACTTTTGGTCTAAAAGGTCAACCGTGGTCAACCAAGGTCAAGACTAGGTCTAGGCGACTATTTCTAACCATTACCAACCCTTACAACCCATATCTAAGTCCATCTTGAACTCCGAAACCCATATCTTGGCCGTAGGCCAATATCTTAAATTTACCCTTTTACTAAATTCGACTCACTCACAAACCCCCTCTAATTTGATTTCCTTCATTCCCTTCTCCTTCTCCTTCTCTTATTTCCTTCCCTTCTCCTTATTCTTATTCTCCGTCTCATTCTTCTTATTCTCCGTCTTGTTCTTCTTTTTATTCTCCTTCTCCTCATTCTCCTTCTTTTTATTCTCCGTCTCCTTCTCCTTATTCTCCGTCTCATTCTTCTTATTCTCCGTCTTATTCTTCTTCTTTTTCTCCTTCTCCTCATTCTCCTTCTCCTTCTCTTTATTCTCCGTCTCCTTCATCTTCTCCTTATTCTTCGTCTCATTCTTCTTATTCTCCGTCTTAGTTTCTTCTTATTCTCCTTCTCCTTCTCGTTATTCTCCGTCTCCTTCTCCTTCTCCTTATTCTCCGTCTCATTCTTCTTATTCTCCATCTTATTCTTCTTCTTATTCTCCTTCTCCTCATTCTCCTTCTCCTTCTTTTTATTCTCCGTCTCCTTCTCCTTTTCCTTATTCTCCGTCTCATTCTTCTTATTCTTCGTCTTATTTTTTTCTTATTCTCCTTCTCCTCATTCTCCTTCTCCTTCTCTTTATTCTCCGTCTCCTTCTCCTTCTCTTTATTCTCCGTCTCATTCTTCTTATTCTCCGTCTCATTCTTCTTACCACTGATGCTCCTAATGCCTAAACTGCTGCTGCTGCTACTGGGCTTATGCTGCTGCTGCCACTTCCTACTGCTGCTGTTGCTCTACTTCCTACTGCTGCTATTTCTTATTCCTTCTTCTTCTACTTCTATTCCTCTCTCCCAAACTCTCATTCTCTTCCTCTAAAATCACACACACACACATCCATATATATATATATATATATATATAAACTCACAAACACACATACCCATCTACATATATATATATATATATATATATATATATATATATATATATATATATAGACACTCACACACACACTCATATCTATATATATAAATACATACACACACACGCATATAGAAATATATATATACACATATATATATTTCTCTCTAAAAAGGAAAATACCTAATAAATCTTTAAACTAGGTTTTAGGAAAACCTATAAAAGCTATGGTCATTAAGTAGAGAATGATCTCCTATAAATTTATTGTGAAGGAATAAATGATAAAGAGGAATTTATGAGGGTTTAATGTGCATACCTAAATGGTTGATCTTCTTGAAGAAGAGAGAGCTCCAAAAAGAATGAAATGAAGAGAGAGAGAGAGAGTTTACTTTGTGGTAAAGGAAAGAGAGGGGGTTTGCCTATACATGGCCAGCCAGGGTGGGTCTTAATGGGTTTGGGTGGAGACCAATTAGGCCTCCAAACCCATTAGACTCGGTTTGCTTTGGTTTGGGTTTGGTTTAACTCTAATTGACTAATTAAGCCTCTAAATGACTAATTAAGCCATGGGAGTATGGTTTATTGGTTTCTAGCCTAGTTAGGATGGCATGTGGGCCAAGCCCAGCTAGTATGTGGGTCCTACTAGTGTCCAGACTATCCGGGTCTCCAACTTAAGTCCAAATTGGATAAAATTCAAACTAAATCAAACAAATCCCTAAAAATCCCATAAAATCAAATAAAATTCCCAAAAATTATAAAACTTAGAAAATGACAAAAATACCCCTAATTCGGAAACTGGAGGTGACAAATCTACCCTTCTTAAAAAAATTTGTCCTCGAAATTGAAGGTTGGTAGTGGGGTTAAAACATGATAGAAGATTTAAGCAATATTTTAGGCACGATCCAAGAATGACGAGTTTTGTACGATCAAGAAAATCAATTCAAAATTGTTCAGGCACGATGAGGGATTTGGCACGAAAGAATCATGATACGAACAAAATCATATGTGCATGATTTCAAAATAAGTCAAGTCATTGGGGCACGATTTAAGAGACGATAAGGATAATCGATGATATAAATGAAGTTCAAGTACGGGGTGATTTGTAGGACTTAGGTTGATGGAAATCAACCCGAAAGTCGCACAGGCCCGATCAAGATGAAAAGCTAACCATGACCAAAACAAGGTTTGGCATGGTTGAGATGAAATTTTAGACACAAACAAAATCGAAGTCAAGGTCTTATAGGCCCGATCAAAGATTAAAGAGTATGATTAATAAAATCATGAAATACGATCCAAGTTCGAACGTGATTAAAATTGGAAATAGTCTAAGTTCACTTGGCACGATAGAGGTACGACAACGAAATCAAAACTTGAGCTTCGTCCGATTACAATCAAGTCAAAAATTTGATTAACAGGATTTCAGCTCGATGAAATTAGATTTAGGGTTAAGATTATCAAGATCATGAAAATCAAAGTCGGATAGTCATAATCTAAAACAAGGCTAAGAGAAGCAAATAGAGAGAAAAATTTGAGTGTAGCACGATTGAGAGATAGAATTGATAGAAATCAGATTATAGGTCACATAAGCACGATCAAGATCCAAGTTCAGTTGTGAATGACGAATAAATCATGAATTCAAAATCAAGGTCTGAAAAGCACAATTTAGAAGCAAGATGATATGCATAGTTATGATCGTTAAAATTACGATCAAGGAACTCCAAGTTGCCTTAGTCACGCTAGATCATCTAGGCATGATTAAGCACAAGGAAATTTCAGATACAATCAGAAAATGAAATCAAAGTCGGAAAGAGTATAGGCACGAGTGTTTCAAAATCCAAACATGCTCAAAATTGAATCTCAATATGATCATAGATACGGTCAGCTCAACCTTGGTCAAAAGTATAACGGTTTAGGCATGACCAATATGAGACTCCGGCATAATCAAGGATAGTATGAAGCCTAATCGTGATTGGAATAGAATTTAGTCATTTGCCAGAATTGAATCGAAAGTTTAAAGCACGAGTGATGATAGCATTGTCCAATCACGATAAAAAATAAACAATTTAGCCTTAGCGCGATTTAAATTGATCTAGTTTTGAGTAAATCAGAATTTTGGCAAGATGGAGAACAAAATCAACGAAGTCTGGACACGAGCATCTAAGAAGGAAATCATATCACAATGGAATTCGAAACCATTTAAGTTCAATCAACAATCAAGACTCTTTGGCACGATAAACTAGACAACCAGAATCGATTGGTCAATCAGAGAGGATCAATATTACGATATCAAAATATAATAAACAAATCAAGGATGTAGAATTGAATTGCTTATGTTATCATAGAAACCAGAATATGGGATCGTAGGAGGAAGTCGGGGTAATCATCTCGCTCTGCTTCGACTACTACCAACAATGTCTACTCCGAGATGAATGATTACGATACTTCCTCGATTTCTCCCAAGATAAAAGATATAAAAATTCTAAAATTTTCAAGATTTTCAAAGTATGGCTGACAGAAGTAGATACGAGATAGGCAATTGGTGGAACCAAGACATAATTGATCAAGACAGAGAAAGTAAGGGTAAGATGAGGAAATCATCATGCGATGAGGAAGAGAAGAATAGGAAAACAGAAGTAATAGTAGGAACTGCTCTTGTCCAATAGGTTAAAACAAGTGAATCAATTTAAGATACGATCTGATAACCATATACGTCTATCCCAAATCATGTTGCCAGAATTCTCGCCACGCCAGTAAGCATAGCGGTAATAAACAATGAAGTCCATAACTATGGTATACACCCTATAATCATGTCATCTAGATTCCTTACCACGCCAACCGGTATGGCTGCAAGAGAATCTAAATGACATAACTAGGATAGTATATCCAAATTGGGCTCCATGTCCTTGTCTCGCTAGCTAATATGACTGCGATGAATTCTAAACTCCATAAATAAAGTAGACACTTACTGTTCTCATCATCCTCGTCCAAAATATGTTTATCAGGATATCTTAACTCAATTCTTAAAAACTTATCAAACAAAGTCAAAATCGAAGTCAACAATGAACGAATATCAAGATTCAAAATTTTCAACAACGAATCAAGGATAAGTAGATAAAAACTAACGAAAACAGATTCCGAGATAGGTTTTAGAAGGAAATTCTCTGGAGATGTCCAAAGGTACTATCTAGGTCAAGATAAAAGAAAATCATTGGAATATAATCTAAAACAATCCCAACTTGATATGAGACTGGCAAATCATACTCTCGTCACAACCTAGAAAATATATAAGTCCAACTTATACCTTCCCTCTGGGGTCCACAAACTCATCCCAAGAAGAAATAAAGTTTGATACAGACAGATATTTCAGAAATCAGGACGAATGGAAACAAGTAGAAAAAGATTTGGAAGCCTTCAAAATAAGATTCCCAGGGTCATCCCTAGAATCTATCAAGAGTTCCTAATATGTGACTGAGTACCAAATCCTAAAATATTCCATTACTCAACCTTAATCCTAGGGCAGGCTCGCAGTAGTACAGATAAACTCAAGTACTACCACGACTTCGCATTAATTGCAAAGACAGACCTGCATGGGCCACCACTAAAAATGTGTCACGACCCGCACCCGGATATACGGGTACGAATACGTGGGCCACGCCCAGCCTACGCCGCAGTATCGGCGGTAGAGCGCTGTCAAGTATACTAAACTAACTATAACATCTAATAATTCATAACCAGAAATATACTAATGTCACATCACGAAAACTATAGAAGATAAGACAAGAAATAATAACAATATCACTAGAACAACTAGAATCTACAATGATCATAAGACAGGAAATAAAGAAAGAACAACAAGACTAACTAAGGATGACTACCAGGCAACTCACATAGAAGAATAGTGAGATCCACCTCAGCTAGCAATATCATGAAGTCCAATACTGAGGGCACAACTACTCCTAAAATTTTGTCAATATATCCGGTCAGGATGAAACGAGTACATATATCTCATAACAGATCTCAAGATAGAATAAAAGCCATAAGACTTTAAATAGAGCATATACAACAAAATCATGGAGTGTACATATATGTATCATGGCATGGTAAGCTATAAAGATAGAGCTAGAATGGGAAAGTAGAACTGATCATGGTATGTACACAAATCAGGGTAAGCCATCTATCCAATGTGTGTGAGTAGTAGTTTCAGTTTGTGACCGGCTTGGACACCTGTAAGAACTGGCCTGGCTAGTCATAGTTGCGGTATATGACTAACACTGTTCGGGAATACGGGATGGATTTGATCACAGGTATACGCTACTACTCCCCTACCCCCAACTGGTAGAATGGATCCAAACAGGACACGTCACTGCACGGGATTCTAATGAGAAGGGAGCAAGTCTTCTCTAGAATCGGTGACCATATATTGTGCAAGAGCTACAAGGGAGCTTGCACAATACATCCCAAGCTAACAAGGAGCAACATCTCTCGTCGAGATCCAGGAATACCAATCCATGAGAACCACGTGTTAGGAATAAGCATATCTATACTAAGTACATAAATTATAACAGTTATCATAAATTGGGAAACAGTTATCAGAGAATGTACTCGCCTGTGATATGGTGGAATATGTCAACTGAGTCCAAGAACAGTGCCTCGAGGACCTATAGGTGGAAATACTGTATCAATACTATGTTTAGGAAGTAAAGTCAAATAAAATTAAATCCTATTAAGTTATTCTAGGTTAGGACACGTCAAACTAGATTGTACAGGGTCAACCTAAGTCATATTAGGCCTAACCAGGTCAAACTGGGTCAATGCAAGTCAAACAAAATTAAACTAGGCTGATTTATGTCAATAGTTGACTTGCAATTGACTTTTGGTCAACTGGTCAACTCTGGTCAACCCTAGGCCAACTCTAGGTCAACTTAGGCAATGGTGACTAACACTTGACTTTTGGTCAACTGTTCAACTCTAATGGAATTTGGGACTAGATTGGGTAAAGTGTTGACCCATGGTTGACTTTTGGTCTAAAAAGTCAACCGTTGTCAACCAAGGTCAAGACTAGGTCGAGGCGACTATTTCTAACCATTACCAACACTTACAACCCATATCCAAGTCCATATTGAACTCCAAAACCCATATCTTCGTCGTAGGCCAATATCTTAAATTTACCATTTTACTAAATTTGACTCACTCACAAACCCTCTCTAATTTGATTTCCTTCATTCCCTTCTCCTTCTCCTTCACTTATTTCCTTCCCTTCTCCTTATTCTTATTCTCCGTCTCATTCTTCTTATTCTCCGACTTATTCTTCTTCTTATTCTCCTTCTTCTCATTCTCCTTCTCCTTCTCTTTATTCTCCGTCTCCTTCTCCTTCTCCTTATTCTCCGTCTCATTCTTCTTATTCTCCGTCTTATTCTTCTTCTTATTCTCCTTCTCCTCATTCTCCTTCTCCTTTTCTTTATTCTCCATCTCCTTCTCCTTCTCCTTATTCTCCGTCTCATTCTTCTTATTCTCCGTCTTATTTTCTTCTTATTCTCCTTCTCCTCATTCTCTTTCGCTTTCTCTTTATTCTCCGTCTCCTTCTCCTTCTCCTTATTCTCCGTCTCATTCTTCTTATTCTCCGTCTTATTCTTCTTCTTATTCTCCTTCTCCTCATTCTCTTTCTCCTTCTCTTTATTCTCCATCTCCTTCTCCTTCTCCTTCTCCTTATTCTCCGTCTCATTCTTCTTATTCTCCGTCTTATTTTCTTCTTATTCTTTTTCTCCTCATTCTCCTTCTCTTTCTCTTTATTCTCCGTCTCCTTCTCCTTCTCCTTATTCTCCGTCTCATTCTTCTTATTCTCTGTCTCATTCTTCTTACCACTGCTGCTCCTAATGCCTAAACTGCAGCTGCTGCTACTGGGCTTATGCTGCCGCTGCCACTTCCTACTGCTGCTGCTGCTCTACTTCCTACTGCTGCTGCTATTTCTTATTCCTTCTTCTTCTACTTATATTCCTCTCTCCCAAACTCTCATTCTCTTCCTCTAAAATCACACACACACACACACACACATCCATATCTATATATATATATAAACTAACAAACACACATACCCATCTACATATATATATAGACACTCACACACACACACTCATATCTATATATATAAATACATACACACACACGCATATAGAAATATATATATACACATATATATATTTCTCTCTAAAAATTAAAACCCCTAATAAATCCTTAAACTAGGTTTTAGGAAAACCTATAAAAGCTATGGTCATTAAGTAGAGAATGATCTCCTCTACATTTATTGTGAAGGAATAAATGAAAAAGAGAAATTTATGAGGGTTTAATGTGCATACCTAAATGGTTGATCTTCTTGAAGAAGAGAGAGCTCCAAAAAGAATGAAATGAAGAGAGAGAGAGAGAGAGAGAGAGAGAGGGAGAGTTTACTTTGTGGTGAAGGAAAGAGAGGGGGTTTGCCTATACATGGCCGGCCATGGAGGGGTCTTAATGGGTTTGGGTGGAGACCCATTAGGCCTCCAAACCCATTAGACTCGGTTTGCTTTGGTTTGGGTTTGGTTTAACTCTAATTGACTAATTAAGCCTCTAAATGACTAGTTAAGCCATGGGAGTATGGTTTATTGGTTTCTAGCCTAGTTAGAATGGCATGTGGGCCAAGCCCAGCTAGTATGTGGTTTCCACTAGTGTCCAGACTACCCGGGTCTTCAACTTAAGTCCAAATTGGATAAAATTCAAACTAAATCAAACAAATCCCTAAAAATCCCATAAAATCAAATAAAATTCCCAAAAATTATAAAACTTGGAAAATAACAAAAATGCCCCTAATTCGAAAACTGGGGATGACAGAGAGTCGGTACTAGTCCTCTCTAGGACTCACGATCGTGAAGGTTTCGAAAGGATATCAGCCTTTTGGTTCCCAGCATCGTAGTATTTTCTTTTACTGCAACCTAATTCTTGGACCTTATGCTTCCCTGACACGGAGGTAGGAGAAGAGATCGGACATACAGGAGATTAATGCATGTTTTTATTAACAAAAACCGAATGCGCATCTTCTACCAAATTTATGGGTGGCATAGCGACCTTGGCCACTTAGAACTTACGGGTCTTCTTAGGCTTTGCTAGCCTAGGTAAAGGATTTGAATAAACAGAGAGCATATCTTCGAAGGCTTGTTGGTCGACACGAACGACCAACATCTTCTGTTATGATCCCAAATTTGTGGTACTGGATTATTTCACCGCTTTCTTATTGGTGGAGAAGGAAGTCCCCAGCAGAGTAGCCAAATTTGTTACCATCACAAATTAAAGGGGAAAAAAATATTTATTTACTTTTGGTTTTTTTGTATTACAAACAAAGTACAATCAGAACCATAAAAATGAGGGTTCGTAGTACAAGATAAGATCTAGAAAAGTGTGACAATAAAAATCGAGTACTGTGGTGACTCCTTTACTCCATTGACGATCGACTATCGAAGGTCTTGCTCCTTGATATGCTCTCTCTTTTATATCTCTCTATATGTCTGTCTATCTGTCTTTTTTCTCTCTGTGTGTCTAGAGGAAGGGGGTACGCCCCTATTATAGTCACCTTGAGGCGATGATGAAGGATGATCAACTGCGAGATCAAAGAAATCTTGATTGTTACAGCTATTTGCTATAGCTGATTAATCATGAAGCCCGGTCAAGGTGACACGTGGCATTGATTGGTAAAGATCCGTTGTAGAGATTCTGACGGCACAGTTATGGAAGTTGATATAATGTACTTACCAATTACATCTACTAATCGTATAACCCGATAAGGGTGACACATGGCTCATACTATAGTTTAGGAAGAGTTTCCATAAAATATGGAGGTTACAACGCACACTCCATAAATGGGAGACCAAATCATAAAGACTATATGCCCGATTTGTTTGACACATGACATATACTGAGATTTAAGAGATCCTCTAGGTTTAATGGGGCAGTTAATAACACACATGCTATTAATACGGGATTTAAATTACCTTAACAGTATAATTGGATGGCCCGATTGATTGAGGCACATACCAAGATTTAAGAACAACTACCTTTTAGAATATTATCACATTAAGGCTTTAGCTGCATGATTCCTGCTGCATGAGGACTTTCAGGAGTAATGTCGTATTAAGTCTTCGCCACTTGGGGACTTTCGGGAGCACAGCCGCATGAGGAGAGTATACACTTGGTGATGTACTGCTGTCTTTCATTAACAGGTAGTGACTAGGGTGGTGCAGACCTTTGTTTCTGCCTTTGTACGAGGTGCTCGATGCATCAAAGGAAGAAGGAACCATTTGGGGAGCCACATGAAGAGCCGTATGGAAAGTCGTGGGTTGGTGTGCAGTTGCTTAGCTGCATGACCTGATGCGGTTCAGACTGAGAGGGCCTTTAGTGATTTTTCATGCTTCTAAAATTATATATATCTATTGTTTTATGTGGATGATATTGGTAGAGATAGATAAATTGAAGCCTCAACTTAAATAATCACCAATTAAAAATAATCACCAATTAAAAATTAAGCAGCTATATATTATGGCAGGTAAATGACAGTGAATAAAATACGGTAAAGTAAGAGATCAGCGAATCAAACTCAGTAAACAAAGATGTATACTGGTCTCCCTCGAGGACTACTACAGTCTCAAGTACTCTTGCTCGATGTTAATCCACTATGGCACAAGCTAAATGATGGCTTGCAGTCTTTTACAACACCGTACTTGTGACGAGCGTATGACCGACTCAATAAAGTAATTTCGAAAACTTGAACATTTTCAGAATGATGCCTCTGATATAACTCTTTAGTACCAAAACTCTAAATCAAACAGAACTGTACTGGCTTTGGCTAAGAGTGGTATAGGCTTGATTTGAAAGCTTTGGATCGTTGAAAACACTTAAAGAGATAGAAAAGAGAGAAATGAATGAGTGAAATATGAAAATCCTTCTCTACTTATAGTATTTATGCTGACCGAACTCGGGCAGAATTCGGATGCTTGAATCTCACAAACGAACATTGGATGCAAATTTAGTGGAAACTAATTTTCAAAATACTTGGGCCGAACTCGGGCCGAACCCCCGATGCGAGGCTCCGGATAGGTCGTTAGGCGGTTCAGAGAAATTTTCTTGTATAACGTCGTCATTGGCCCATCAATAATTCTTTATTTCTTATGTACTGGCTTGATCATGCTTATTGCTTGTCGGCAAGTACATGTTAGACGAACAAAATAATATGATGCAGTATGATACAAGCATAGCAATATGATATAGTGAACATTAGGACAATGCTAAGTTTAATTAGCAACATAATAGTGATTACATGAATATTAGAAATGTCATTATGTTAAACTTAATCAATTAGCTATATTCGAAAATATGATACAATCGTTAGGCTAACAGCCTCAATACGTCCAAGTCGCTTCGTTCCTGGGGGTTGGGGTATTAGCACATATCGCATACTGGTGAATGGGGAAACCCACTCACCTAAACTGATAATAAGTAAATTAGTGAAGCATGTAGCTAAATATAGGTGATCTTTCTATTTTGTTTTAGGCTTAGTTTCATGGCAAATATTAAAAGCATAAAACATTTACACATGTAAGCATGTTATATTCGATAATAAAAGCATGCATTAAGCATATTATTCTTGGAACCAGGAAAGCATGTTATACTTAATCTCTAAGCAACACGGTGATACAAATCTAAAGCAAGTCACTTGATCCTGACTTCTTCCCATAACCGATACACCTACCATTAAACTAATAATAGGCAAACACTTGTCGACCTTGTATTAGACATTCCATGGTGTGCGCTCTTGTCTATATAAAGGTTACTGGCACTCCAAGCCATGTAGGACTACATCTGAATGGTAAGACGACGATCACTCCATATACGAATTGTTACCCAATTATCGAAGGTCCCTAAATTATTGATATTGTGGTATTACCATTTTTAATAGTCGATCACAATCCTTCTTAATAAAATATTCCATAATACCCATCTCAATTTCCTCCTTGGTCGAACGATCCCAGTGCCCTGGCAATCTCATTCGAGGAAAGCCGAAAGCCATGCACAGGTTATCCAAGTCCATGACCATGCAATACGCATGAATTTTTAAAAAACTATAGAAACATAAGCATAGTCTGAGTCTAAAACTTAGAAATTACAACGAATCACGTTACCATCCTTCCATCTCATGTTCCATTGGCACCATACCCCAGCACATTTGTATCGATTCACGATGTTTTGAATGGTGACCGATAGGTCTCGAATACACCAAGGCACCATGCCACATCCAATAGTTTCGTGGGCACCATACCCCTTCAATATAAGAAAAACGGGCAGTTTTGGCGGTTAATCCCTATCAAGAAAGGGTTATCTTAACGTTCCTGGATCCGTCAAGTAGGCCAGAGTCAAGAAAAGTCCTCACTTTTCTTGACGGACTCTGACAGGGCTTTTCTTGACTGTTATTAATCGTCATATAAAATAGTTTTCTTGACCTCTTTTAGCCGTCAAGAAATCAGTTTTGAAAAGCCGTCAATGTAGTTGAAATTTTTTCTTGACTCCAGCCTAGATGATAGTTATTAACCGTCAATCAAAGGCCCTTCTGTAGCAGGATTGAGTTAATTGTTGATATTTTATAACCGTCAAGAGAAACTAAATTTTGTATAGCCAAAATTCCATTTGTAATTATATATTATAAATCGAAAACACATAATATCAATAATCCCAAAGATATGCATACATCAAATAACTAAATAACCAAAATTTTATATTAATAAACTGTATATTGTTCATACACCACAAACTTCCAACACACCCAATACACGTCCAACCATAAACATCCAACACTTGTCCAACCACAAACATATCCAACCAAAGTATGTAGTTTCTATACATCTTAAACATCCAAAACTGATAATTACACAAATAAAACCAAATAGGTAGCAAATCTGACTGAAGCACATCCCTTCCATATTCACATCAACTTCGTTTTCATTTTCCATATAGTTCCTGAGAGAAAAATAGAAATATATTTAATCATTTATGTGCACATGTTTGTATAAATTGATAACTGAGAACAAAATAAAATGACCACAAGGCCTACAAGTCAACACAGTAAACAAATCATAGTTTCAAACTGTTCACGAAAAAATTACAAAGAGAGCCAATTATGTACATAATCAAATATATTGTTACATATAACTACAAAAAACTAGTATAACTATAAGAAAAATAGTAATGACAAGGCTAAGTGTCCTTAGTACATGAGAAACATAAATATATATACATATAGAAGTAAACTATACATATAGAAGTAAACTGTATAACTATACATATAGACATATAACTATACATATAGAAGTAAACTGATTTGTATAAACCAGTGTTTTGCATAAAAAAAGTTTTAAAAGAAGCCTCGCTAACTAGAAACTCCAGGCCCAATCTGAAAAATCATACATATGGACCCTCTCGAGTTCGATATAGCATCTCAAGTTTAGCAACTAGAAACAAATTTGATATAATTATCTAAATACAGTATTAAAAGAGGGAAATAATTTATCGAGAAAGTGAAATTATGAAATTGGAGCATAATGATTAATCTTAAAAGAAATTGTAGCACAATGTGAAGACCTAAACATAAATTTTGAATATTAGACGAGACCCTAAAACTAAATAACCAAAGATTATGGTATTGCCTGCATGTAGCAATTCAATTAACACAATAAAATATGCTCAGCTCATCTATGCCTCGATAGAAAGATTGCAAACATGTCCATGCATATTGGACAAGTATAATATTCCTCTGTAGGCATCAAATACTCCATTCTCAGTTTCAGTTTGGAGTCAAAAGCCTTCTCAAAATGTTAGATGAGAGTCATGAGACAGCACGTGAGTAATTTCTGTAAGGGAAGGCAAACAACTAAAATAGCAGGTGTAACCAAAAGCATAGATGAACAGTAAAGGATAACAAGCTTTCTTTGGTGAGACTATTTCCCAAAATTATATATATAATCATAAACTTACCCGTGGATCTCCAGAAGGACGTACTCAGCCTTCCAACCAATTCTTATATCAAATCCTGGGAATAGGCCAATAGATATTTTGTTTCTGATCTAGGAAACACCATCCCCACCCAAACATGTGGCAATCTTCCAGTTCCAACCTGTTGCATTGTTAGTGAAATTGTGGCCAATACCGACCTGCATTGTCAGAAGAGAAGTTATCATATTTTCCTCAATATATGGATCAAGCAACACCTGATGAAAATTTTAAATCATATTACAACTGTAAGCATGATAGATATATTTGTTCTTCTCTTTATTTCTTAATTATCAAGCCTAGAGGCTACATATGGACAATGGCGGGACAAACAAAGAAAAATTTCCTCAAAAAGTTATCAGTAAATACATTGGAACAAATAATATGGGAAGTAACACAAAAGGATATGAAAAGAAGACATGAAGAAGAGAAAGTCAAAACCTTCATTCTACCATCAAATAAAATATAGGAGGATGTTCCTCAACTGGCCATCTTCCTGCATGATTAAAGATAAAGATAAAAAGGAAAAGCATCAGCATAAATTAAAAAATCCTAATATTGTTAAATGGTTCAGGACTTTCTTCTTTCCTTTCTAATTCTTTCATCCTGCAAACAAGCTTTAAAGTAATAACAAAAAGAACATGGTCCTCTCAAGTCTCAATTACTAGAGTGTGCTTGATGTCGTCCTTGAGAATGACAATACAATGAAGAATGCTGCCATAATATGTAAAGTAAACCAACTGATAAAACAGAAATGTTGTAAAACTTATTGCAAAAGCCCATAAAATAGGAAGAGTATCCTGTTATAACTGATTTAAAAGTCCGAAAAGGACAAATAGTGAGAAGTCAGATAACAAACCTATGGAACCCCTACTCTAGTGCCCGTCTGATTCGCTTGTCCCCAATTTCTAGTAGCAAGAGTTAAGCCCACTGGTGATAGTTTTAGCCATGATAGCAAACTACAAATTTATATCTTTTCCATTGTCTATACACTGCAATAACGCAGACAAGAACAAGTTAGAGATGATAGGAAATTGTTATTACTTTCTAAACTTATGGTAAGCATCCATCTACAGATGTAGCCTTTCGAACATCTCACATCCCTAGTCAACTCTCTGAATAGCTGCATAGAAACAAACGTGATATGGCAATTAGTTGACTAAAAAAAATAGGTGCCCTTTAATTAGGAACTTACTTGGAGGAGCTGTCCTGCCACATATATATGTGGAAGAGAAACCAATATTTTGGAGGTACGCTCGATTCTTTTGTTGCTACTCGGCTTGTTTGGACAACTCATCACTACAAGTATGCATCCATCATCAATAAGCAAGCAAACCGTATTGTACTCGTTTGCTGCTTTGATGACTGATAATAACAATATGCAATACTCGAAAAAATTAATCTTACTCCCAAGTTTCATTCATCAAGCAGTAGTAGTACTAACTCATGAATTTCCAGTAACTCATTTTGTTGTCTGCTCTGTTGTAGCTTATTAACTCAGGCACATGAATTCGTGCACGTGGAAACCAGTTTACTGTATAATCAACTTATATAATAAACACATATAAGTTCAGAGGATAAATTCAAACATTTGGAGTAGATAGATGAACCTCAACATTAGAATGATATAAATTCGTAAAGTTATGACAAAGAGTCGAAGTCTAACAAAATATACTTCAGCCATAGGAAAAAGAACATTCACAAAATATTGGATCAGCAATGCATAGAACTAATGGGCAAATGAGCATGGGAAGACCAGTATACACATTATTTGGTTAAACAAACAAAAAAGGAGCAATCCAACAGAAATTATTCAAACTGCAGAGGTATCAAATAAGAGTTTGGAGTAGAGAAGCATCTCCTCTACATAACCAAAGTGAAAGTGATATTTGTGACACAATGGCATAAAGAATTGAATCAAAATAAGGACACCTAGAAGTGTAAACAGACGAAATACTACATGAAATGCACCTTAGCCAACTATTGGTCCCAACAGAAGCTACAAACTACTGATCCAAACCCACACGTATCAGCTGAAGTGTAGAAGGAAGTTACTACATAAGCCCAAATTTTCGACTGATGCATACAGAAATGTCATTACATAAACATGTGAACAATTGAGTGCAATTTCTTTAAATATTAATTCTATGTACAAAAATTTTCGTAATAATAATGTGCCAAACTGTAATGAATTCCTTTGTGAACTTCCATTTACTATTATAGGACAACAAATACAAATATGGTAATACATATTAGTTTATACCATGACAGACTACTGCCATCTTCCATGAACAACACTCGACGCCTAGAAAAGAACAAAAGAAAGAAAAAGAAGAAGAAAAATTGGTGTGGAAAATCAAACTCCAACTATAACTTAAAGGATCAGCCAGTCAAACCAAGTGCTCAATAAGGCCGCTGGCCGATGACATTGCCATGGGGATCGTACTCACAGATGATGTAAGTATCACCAGAGCCGCACGCGATCCTGGCATACCCTACGCTCTACGTGTCCTTCCAGACCATCTGCGTGTAGTGATAGCAGTCGGCGCCCCCCACACACGCTCTCTTCCCAAAATTTTATGAATATTTTTATTATTTATTATTTATTTGAATTAAATGGTG